>JAJDFG010001859.1:0-24991 GCA_021039105.1 Scomber colias | reverse complement strand
CTTCCCTTCCTCCCTCCCTCCTTCTCTCTTTCTTTCCTCCCCCCTACCTTCCTTCCTCCCTCCCTCCTTCTCTCCTCCCTTCCTTCTTCCTTCCTCCTTCCCCCTTTCTTCTTCCTTCCTTCCTTCTTTCTTCCCTTCCTCCTTCCCTCTTTCTTTCCTCCCCCCTACCTTCCTTCCTTCCTTCTTTCCTCGTCCTTCCTTCCTTTCTTTCCTCCCTCCTTCCTTCCCTTCCTTCCTTCCATCCTTCCATCCTTCCATCCTTCCTTCCTTCCTCCCTTCCTTTCAATGAGTGTCCTATAAAGGGTTAAACATCACATCACTCTGCTTCTCACACTTCCTCCTTTCTTCACACAGTACACTCGTTTAATTTAACTTTCTATTTCATTCCTTTTTTCTCTCCGCTCCGGTTTCTTTGATTGATGTTAAACTAAAAGTCAGTGAAACTCAACACTTCCTTCACATTAAAAGCCTCCCGGTAAACAGAAGGCTGGAACGCTTTTAATGTGACAAATCTACAGGAAGTGTTGAGTTTCATTCACAATAACAAAAAAAGAGAGAAATGTTGAAACATCTGGAATGAATGAATGAATCAATGAATGAATGAAAGAGTGAAAGCTGATGTGAGGTCAGTTCAACATGACGCTGGAACATTATTTTGTCATGTTTTACACGAATCAGTAACTCAGTAACTCTACTTTTACTGCTGCGGGGTCAGTGTGCTCGCTGTCTTATCAGCATTAACCCTCCTGTTGTCCTCGAGTCAAGGGAGGAAGGGAAGGAAAGGAGGGAGAAAGGAGGAAGGAAAGGAGGGAGAAAAGGAGGAAGAAGGAAGGAAAGAAAGGAGGAAAGGAAAGAAAGGAGGGAGGGAGGAAGGGAGGGAAAGGAGGGAGGAAAGGAGGAAGAAGGAAGGAAATGGGGAGGAAGGAATGGAGGAAAGGAATTAATGAAGAGAGGAAAGGAAGGGAGGAAGGAAAGAAGGAAGGAAAGGAAAGGAGGGAGGAAGGAAAGAAGGGAGGAAGAAGGAAGGAAACAGGGAGGAAAGGAATGGAGGAAAGGAAAGAAGGAAGGGAGGAAAAGAAAGGAGGAAGGGAGGAAGAAGGAAGGAAAGGAGGGAGGAAAGGAAATAAGGAAGGGACAAAGACAGGGTCAGTTTGAAAGTTTTGACTGTTCTTTCTTCCTTCCTTCTGTCCTTCTTTTCTTCCCTCCTTCCTTCTTTCCTCCATTCCGGAAGGGAGGAAGGACAGGTGGAAGGAAGGAAGGAAGGGAAAAAAGGAGGTTAGAAAGAACAGACGGAAGGAAGGACAGAAGGACAGAAAGAAGGAAAGAAGGAAGGACAGGTGGAAGCAAGGAACAAAGTAAGGAAAAAATAAAGGACGGATGGAAGGAAGGAAGGAAGGAAGAGAAGACAGGAAGAAAAGAAGGAAGGACAGGTGGAAGGAAGGAACACGAAGTAAGGAAAAAAGGAAGGTAGGAAGGACAGACGGAAGGAAGGACAGGAAGAAGGAAGGACAGGTGGAAGGAAGGAACGAAGTAAAGAAAAAATGAAGGACAGGTGGAAGGAAGGAACAAAGTAAGGAAAAAAGGAAGGTAGGAAGGACAGATGGAAGGAAGGACAGAAGGAGGAAAGGGAGGAAGGACAGGTGAAAGGAAGGAAGAGAAGGACGGAAAGAAGGAAGGACAGGTGGAAGGAAGGAACGAATTAAGGAAAAAAGGAAGGTAGGAAGGACAGAAGGAGGAAAGGGAGGAAGGACAGGTGGAAGGAAGGAAGGAACGAAGTAAGGAAAAAAGGAAGGTAGGAAGGACAGATGGAAGGAAGGACAGGACGGAAAGAAGGAAAGTCGGACAGGCGGAAGGAAAGAAGGAAGAAGGAAGGACGGAAGGGAGGAAGGAACGAAGTAAGGAAAAAAGGAAGGAAGGAAGGACAGGACGGAAAGTCGGACAGGCGGAAGGAAAGAAGGAAGAAGGACATGAAATGAAGGACAGATGGAAGGAAGGAAGAGAAGGACGGAAAGAAGGAAGGTCGGACAGGCGGAAGGAAAGAAGGAAGGAAGTAAAGAAAAAATTAAGGACAGGTGGAAGGAAGAAACAAAGTAAGGAAAAAAGGAAGGTAGGAAGGACAGATGGAAGGAAGGAAAAGAACACAGGAAGGAAAGTGGGCCGGATTGCACCCCTCGGCGGGCGGTTCTGGCCCACGGGCCGCATGTTTGACACCCCTGGTCTAAGACATAACATGAAAGAACCCCAAACAGCCTTGGAGGCAAATAAATGAACATAATGAAGGAGCTGGATTTAACTTCAGGCTCTACAAAGACCAACAAAGACCAACGTAACAATCAAAAACTAATCTGAGTGGGAAGGTAACCAAATATAACTTCAGGAAATCAAAGAAACCAAATTACAAGAACTCGCTTCGCTAACCAACACCAACACGAGAAAACAAGGTTAACCAGAACTGGCAGCTTACTCCCGTTAACTCCAAATAAAGGGAGTGAAACCATCAGAAGTGAAGCCATGTGGGAGAGGACGGGGATGGAAGATCTTTATATAACTGACTTCCCCGAAAAGCTGCTAAATAAAAACCTCACCTGCTGGAGTCAGAGATGTCAAACTCATTTTCATTCAAGGGACACATACACACCAATTTAATCTAATTTGGGCCCGGATCATTGAAAAGATGGAGGGAAGGAAGAAAAGACAGACGGAAGGAAGGAAGAGAAGAAGGAAGGAGGGACAGACAGACGAAAAGAGGGAAGGACAGAAGGAGGAAAGGGAGGAAGGACAGGTGGAAGGAAGGAAAGAAGGAAGGTAGGAAGGACGGAAAGAAGGAAGGACGGAAGGGAAGAAGGACAGGTAGGAAGGATGGAAAGAAGATAGGGAGGAAGTACAGAAGGAAGGAAGGACAAAGGGAAGGAAGGATGGAAGGACAGAGGGAAGGAAGGATGGAAGGACAGAGGGAAGGAAGGAAGAAAGGACAGAGGGAAGGAAGGAAGAAAGGAAAGAAGGAAGGACAGAGTGAAGGAAGGAAGGAAGGACAGAAGGAAGAAAGGAAGGCAGTTTTCGGCAGCTTACCCCCGTTAACTCCAAATAAAGGGAGCGAAACCATCAGAAGTGAAGCCATGTGGGACGGGGATGAGATCTTTATATAACTGACTTCCCCGAAAAGCTGCTAAATAAAAACCTCACCTGCTGGAGTCAGAGGCCGCTCCACCAATCACCTCCTTTTTCACTTGGTACTTTTTTAGTACCTGCTCTGCTGAGGGTCCAAGCGAGCCGAGCCGATACTAAATGTGACATCATCAGACTGCCGGCCTCTGATTAGTCAGAAGAGTTGTCGCTGGAAGAGTCATGAGCCGTCCCACACAAGAATCAAAGCCGCCATTTTTAAATACCAGCAACAGCGTTACAACCACACGGCTCAATTTTGTTGCTTTGTGTGAGACAGAAAGCCACATACAGCAGCAAGAAGGAAGGAAGGAAGGACAGAGGGAAGGAAGGAAGAAAGGATAGAGGGAAGGAAGGAAGAAAGGATAGAGGGAAGGAAGGAAGAAAGGACAGAAGGAAGGAAGGAAGAAAGGATAGAGGGAAGGACGGAAAAAAGGAAGGATGGAAGGACAGAGGGAAGGAAGGAAGGAAGAAAGGATAGAGGCAAAGAAGGAAGAAAGGATAGAGGGAAGGACGGAAAAAAGGAAGGATGGAAGGACAGAGGGAAAGAAGGAAGAAAGGAAAGAAGGAAGAAAGGACAGAAGGAAGGAAGGAAGAAAGGATAGAGGGAAGGAAGGAAGGAAAGAAGGACAGAAGGAAGGACAGAGGGAAAGAAGGAAGGAAGGACAGAGGGAAAGAGGGAAAGAAGGAAGGAAGGACAGAGGGAAGAAAGGAAGGAAGGACAGATAAATGGAAGGAAGGACGGAAAAAAGGAAGGATGGAAGGACAGAGGGAAGGAAGGAAGAAAGGAG
This sequence comes from Scomber colias, assembly GCA_021039105.1. NCBI lineage: Eukaryota > Metazoa > Chordata > Actinopteri > Scombriformes > Scombridae > Scomber > Scomber colias. The sequence continues at coordinate 21,038 of JAJDFG010001859.1, read as the reverse complement.
GGAAGGAAGGAAGGAAGGAAGGACAAACGGAAGGAAGGACGGAAAAGAAGCCATGTGGGAGAGGACGGGGATGGAAGATCTTTATATAACTGACTTCCCCGAAAAGCTGCTAAATAAAAACCTCACCTGCTGGAGTCAGAGGCCGCTCCACCAATCACCTCCTTTTTCACTTGGTACTTTTTTAGTATCTGCTCTGCTGAGGGTCCAAGCGAGCCAAGCCGATACTAAATGTGACGTCATCAGACTGCCGGCCTCTGATTAGTCAGAAGAGTTGTCGCTGGAAGAGTCATGAGCCGTCCCACACAAGAATCAAAGCCGCCATTTTTAAATACCAGCAACAGCGTTACAACCACACGGCTCAATTTTGTTGCTTTGTGTGAGACAGAAAGCCACATACAGCAGCAAGAAGGAAGGAAGGAAGGACAGAGGGAAGGAAGGAAGAAAGGACAGAAGGAAGGAAGGAAGAAAGGATAGAGGGAAGGAAGGAAGAAAGGATAGAAGGAAGGAAGGAAGAAAGGATAGAGTGAAGGACGGAAAAAAGGAAGGATGGAAGGAAGAAAGGACAGAAGGAAGGAAGGACAAACGGAAGGAAGGACGGAAAAAAGGAAGGATGGGAGGACAGAGGGAAGGAAGGAAGGAAGGGCAGAGGGAAGGAAGGAAGAAAGGACAAACGGAAGGAAGGACGGAAAAAAGGAAGGATGGAAGGACAGAGGGAAGGAAGGAAGGATGAAAAAAAGGAAGGATGGAAGGACAGGGGGAAGGAAGGAAGGAAGGAAGGACAGAGGGAAGAAAGGAAGGACAGATAAACGGAAGCAGAAAAGCTGCTAAATAAAAGCCTCACCTGCTGGAGTCAAAGGCCGCTCCACCAATCACCTCCTTTTTCACTTATTTATTTAAACAGTAACAGTCAGAAATTTGGACTCACCTTAACTAAACCTTTGACTCCTACTGTACTGTATGCACACCTACACTTAAAAAAAGGCTTAATGTTGCAAGCCTTTTTTGTCCCTTCTACTCCCCCGTAGACGGCTCCTCTAGCTGTAGCGCTATGCTTTGAAGTGGCCTCCTGCAGTAAACCTACCGCGCTGATGGAAAGTAAGAGAGCTACTGGACTTTTGAACGGCTTGTTTAACTTTAAAACACTTCCAGACGCTTCAGTTGACAAGTCAAAAGTAAAATGCAACCTGTGTCAAACGGAGTTTAACTACCACCGGAGTACGTGGAGTTTGAGTTAGCACCTCCACGCTAAACACCCAGGTGCAGCCAAGCCAGCCTCAGCTCCACCAAAGGACCATTTTGGAGTGTGGGAGTCGCAGCAGAGCCGTGATTGATTCCCAGTTAAGACACTCTGGTAAGAAATGCTTTACATTATGGGCTTAAAACTGCCTTCAAATGGAAAATAACAGGATTTTAAACATGCAATTCAAAACGCCATTAATTGCGATTAACTATGGAAATTATGCGATTAATCTAGATTTTAAAAAATTAATCGTTTGACAGCCCTAGTCTAAACTCAAAAACATTGGATTAGCATTGGATAGTTAGTTGTTGAACAGTAGCTAATGATTATTCTAGACGTTTTACTTTCATTCCAGCTAAACATATGAAGGAAGTGAAAGTGTGATTTGCTTGTTTCATGTAGTTTTTTTAAATAAGTGATGTCATGAAGCCAGCTTTGAATGACATGAGCCAGTTTAGGGCAAAGAAACCTTTAATATGCTGAACATCCATGTGACAGGTTTTATTGCTACATGTGGAGACTCCAGGGTCCAGGTCCATGGTTCACCACTGTGTAGACCGCCACCAGGATGTCCTGCCCTGATCTCATTTCCAACCAAAAAAACCCTTTATCAGTTCCCTCATCTGACTTCCTGAGGGAATAAACTTTATCTCTTCTCTCCACTTTCTCTCGGACTGCTGACACGTTACAACTAATCACAAGCCGGCCGCTATCACCTGATCTCAGTATCATATTCTCTCTTTCTCAGGAATCTGAGGTCAGCAAACAACTGCACTTACAACACTCAGGATCAGCTTTATCACTTCAGATCTAACCTCTGCTTTGATTCTGGACCGTCTCCTACTTAGTCTAGTGTTACACCGAGCAGAAACACGCGTCCATGTTCGGGGGCTCCCCTGCAGTGATGACAACCAGCAGCGTTTGCACTTCCAGAGAGAGACGGAGGATTTAAGCTTGGCTGAGCTAAAACACTGGCAGCTTAGTGACCAGCCTGTAAAGAACCTCTGATAACAATCAATGGAGGATCAATAAAAAGTCAATGGAAGCTAATGGCGACGGGCTTTTTTCTCTTCCTCTTAAAGGTCAGTTAGGTTTGTGGGTCGCTATCAGACCATCAGCAGCATCACTGGACCATTAACCCCATCAGGATCTCCCAGGAGACCATGATTAGAAAACAGATGTGTGAGTGTGTTATCACCTTGACGACGAAGAGGAGGAGGAGGAGGAGGATGAGGAGGAGGAGGAAGGGTTAGGGTTACACATTACAAACAAACATACAGCAGTGGATAAATAAAGTAGGTGATGGTGTAATGCAAAGGAGGGAAAAGGGAAGGATGGGTTAGGGTTAGGGTTAGGGATGGATTATTTGAATTATTATTTGGGGGGGGGGGGGCACAGGAGCCAATCAATGTTAATCCATCACCATGATTTATCCCTACCTGAACCAAGTGGTTTATTTTAAAGAGGGACAATATGCTAAATTACTGTTTCCACAATGTCCACTGCTTGCAGATGTTTTTATTTATCTTTAAAGCACAAATAGAAAGGCGCCTGTAATCTCATTATAGGTAAATGTATAATGAACTTTCTGTTCTTTCAAAACCAGGTGGGGAGTTCTGGTCCTCTGAAATGAGGCCAACGCAGAAGTAACTTAGAACTGCATTCTATCAAAAGGCCACCAGGGGGCGACCGTCTCTATACAAGTCAATGGAGAATTCACCAACTTCTCACTTGATTTCTAACCTCAGTAAACGTTTTCAAAATGTGTTTATGGTCTCAATCGCTAGTTTAAAGCCTTCTTCAATGCAGTATGATGTTCATTTGGGACATTTTGGCCTCCCTGATTTTATATGTGACGATAAAGCAGGGTATGCATTAGGGCGTGGCTACGTCCTGATTGACAGGTTGATTGACCAATGACCTCGAGATCCAGCCCTCGCAACCATAGCAACCTCCCCGCTCCGCCCATGGCTCCGCCTCATGCCCATATAAGTAGAATCCGTGTTCATTTTTTCCCAGAATGCACCTGAAATTTTCAAGATGGTGCTGCCCAGATTCGATACTATTGGCTTCCGAGCAGCAGTCCACAAACCAATGGGTGACGTCACGGATGTTACATCCATTTCTTTTATACAGTCTATGTTCAAAATGCTGTTATGCTGTTAGCGTTAAAACATTTAGAAACAACTGTAAGAGGAGACGAGTTGGGTGGCTGGTTAGATCTAAACCAAAAGTGGATTTTGCTAAAGGAGACTTTCTGTTTTCCCACTGCGAGTCTGGACAGTTAAAAAAAACAAAAACACGTAACTCTGATTGTCTTGTACTGTCGCCATGGTGACAAAGGTTGCCTAAGATTTTAGGAAGTGGTCATTTTAACCCAAACCTTGATCTTTCCCTAAACTTAACCAGACTTTAACCACAGCACCATCACATCATAAAACATTACAGTGATTTTAATGTTTTTTGGAAGGTGAAGACAATTACTGCTGATAGAGACACCTGATTAAGAGTCACATGGTCAAACAACCTATATGGTCTTTTAATTCGGAGGACTTAGTCCTATAACCATAATAATTGACAGGCTTTAGATAATGAGAAAACAAAGTGGACAGCCTCGACAACAGTAGAACATGTTTGGCACCACGACGGCTGCTGCAGTAGAAACCAAAAAAACTGCCGACCCCACACAAGCTGCTGTAACAGAAGAAGACTCAAAACAAGAGAAAACAAAACTTTATGAAAATCAAAAAACACTCAATCAGTGAAGTGGCTGCGACAGTAAAGAGAAACCCCCCCCCACCCCACCCCCCACCCTCATCTTCCTCTGCAAGGCCTCTATTCCAGCAGCAGGAAACGCACATCTGGAGCAGAGTAACTCAAATCAAATGGAGGGTTTATTGCCAATAACAATCTCAATGAGGTATTACATCATTAAAACCCTCCGACAATAAGAGAAACACGCCACTAAATATCAGACTGAAGGGTCAAGTATGTTATTAAAAGAGATTCATCTTCTAGTACATGACACAAAGTTGGACAATACCAAACTCTGAAGTCCTGAAGAAAGAAAGGGAAGGAAGGAAGGACAGATGGAAGGGAGGAAGGAAGGAAAACAAGACAGGAAAGAAAGATGGAAGGAAGGAAATAAAGGAAAAAAGAAAGAAAGGGAGGAAAGACAGAAGGAAGGAAGGAAGGAAGGAAGGACAGACAGAAGGAAGGAAGAAAGGACAGATAGAAGGGAGGAAGGAAGGAAAACAAGACAGGAAAGAAACATGGAAGGAAGGAAATAAGGAAAAAAGAAAGAAAGAAAGGGAAGAAGGAAGGACGGATGGAAGGGAAGAAGGAAGGACATGGAAGGGAGGAAGGAAGGAAAAAAGAAAGGGAGGAAGGACAGAAAGGGAGGAAGGAAGGAAGATAAGACAGGAAGGAAAGATGGAAGGAATGAAGGAAGGAAAAAAGAAAAAGAAAGGGAAGTAGGACAGAAGGAAGGAAGGACAGATGGAAGGGAGGAAGGAAGGAAATGGAGGGTCAAGTATGTTATTAAAAGAGATTCATCTTCTTGTACATGACACAAAGTTGGACAATACCAAACTCTGAAGTCCTGAAGTCAAATATGCTTCAGCCCCCTTTTCTTCCCCTTTTATGTCTTTATCTCCACGGCGACAGAGTAGCTCTTCTAACTCAAAGAGTAAACTCTACCCAGTAACTTTCCAGGTCAGCAGCAAAGCTAAAAGACCGGATTACACGTTGACTTCAGCGGTGAAATGATGATCTGACAGCTTCTGTGTTTGGGTTATTGCTCATTCTCTCTCTCTCTGCGTGTGTGTGTGTGTGTGTGTGTGTGTGTGTGTGTGTGTGTGTGTGTACTCAACCTGCAGTCAGTGTGTACCTTCTTCTTAGCACTTGGCCATTGTGTGTAGTCAAGGTGTGAAGGTCCTTAATCCTGCTCTTCACAGCCGGCGGAGTCGCTTTGTGATCCTCATCTCCGAGCAAACATCAGGCAGGAGAGGAGGTCTGCAAACAATCACACACACGTGCATGCAACCTGCTGCACACCCACACCCTTCACACACACACACACACACACACACACACACACACACAGGACGAAACACTGCATAATGCACATCCAGTACTGCTGCACGGTTGGACACATATGAACAGATACTTTAACACACCCAGCTTCTGTTTCAGCTTCTAATCCGTCTTCTTTTAGACTGTGGAGATCATATCAGTTAAAGCAGTCACTCCTAACCTGTGTTTCTCAATAATTACTGCCTCATGTTAACGGGCCGTTGGGAACCGAACCACAACTCACTCGTTAAAAAACCTGTTAGTCTACGTCACGTCACAGACACTGTCAATCAGTAGCAATCAATCTGTATTTTTAAAGCAGCGAATCACAACAAAAGTCATCTGAAGGCTCTTTTCACATTTCAGAGCAAGTCTAGACTCTTTAATTTAATATGAAGAGATTCAACATTCACACATGAGCAAGCACTGGAGACAGCAGGAGGGTTAAACTCTGTGATAACTGTCAGTGATAAGATGTGTGTGTGTGGTTTCATGGTTGGAAGGTATAATGAAATAATGAGGATCAGCTTGGTCTAATAGATCACAGATTAAGTTGAATAACATTTAAAGTATTTAAAGTTAACAGCTGAGGGTTCAAAGTAAACTACTGACTCTGGGTGTGCTGTTTCAGGAACTATCAGGTCTGTCTGAGGGAATAGAGCCATGAAAACAACCTGTTGAAGGTGTGAGAGCTGTGGTAGGCTCTAACTCTCTAGCACCCAAAATGTTGGATCTGACCCAAAACAATCAAATGGAAAACCAACCCAAACCTGATATGCATTAACTCAATTTTTAAAAAAGAGAGACCCAATCTGGTGAAGGCCTCAGCACAGTCATATCCTCAGGCCAATTTATGCTCAACATACGTACGAAAATGTCTACGTCCTTTTCAAACGATGTTACCGTCACTGCTCACATACTTCCATGCGTCCTTTACGTTGGCATGGAAGTTAACCAATACATCCACCAGGGGGCAGCACAGAGTCAAAAGCTTATGACAACAACTAACTCAAAAACAAACATGGCGACTGTGGAGGAGATATCGATAATGTTCCTCTTGCATAAAAGACAAAAACGATATGTTTAAAGTTTCTAACTGGCACAGCCTTTCCTCAAAAAGTTCCTCCATAGTTATTACGTCTTCGTGTCTCACTAGAGCTACGTATCGAGTAGTGAGATCCAGATCCGTATTTCGCAGCTGTTTCTAACTTGCGACAAGCTCAACAGAGCAGATTGCACCAGACAGGAAGTCAGACACTGAATCGGCATAATAATAAAACTTCCGTCTTTCAAAATAAAACAACCCGTGCAGCCTCCCGATCGTATTTCAGCAACAAACAGGAATAAACCAGACAGATAAAGACTCCATCTAGCTACGTAGCTACTGACACATGACATCAGCACAAACATCACAAAATCGGGCCATTTAGTTGTGCTGCTACTACAGTAATTACGGTAGACTAGCTACTACACTAATTACAGTAGACTAGCTACTACAGTAATTACAGTAGACTAGCTACTACACTAATTATGGTAGACTAGCTACTACAGTAATTACGGTAGCTACTACACTAATTATGGTAGACTAGCTACTACAGTAATTACGGTAGACTAGCTACTACAGTAATTACGGTAGACTAAAGGCTCTCGTTTTGATTTGATTGAGCTGCCGTAATTACTGTATTAACAGTGCAACTTAATTTTAAAGGCAGATTTCTCTCCCAGAGCTCCGCTGCTGTAACGCTCCCGGTGTGAGTCGACACCAAGCAGAGGACGGAGCTAAACCGTAGCGCTGACGGACCCGGTGGACAGATCCTCAGTAACAGAGAGAAAACCAACAGCAGCAGCATTGTTTGTATAAACTATGAAACATATTAGGCAAATCCCTGCAGCTGATGAACTTTAATGAAACAATAATGAAAATTGAACTTGACCACTTTGCATTTGCAGGAATATTTAAATCCAATTTTTTATTCTTCAAGTAGCTCAATATTGTCTCTCTGAAACGTGTGTGTGTGTGTGTGTGTGTGTGTGTGTGTGTGTGTGTGTGTGTGTGTGTGTGTGAAAGTTTTAATCTTCTGCACTTCAGAATAAATCTGAACTACAGACAGACAGAAGATTGACCGATTCAGTATCTGAATGTGCAACAAGTCATTAAAGAAAAACTGAAAAATTAAACAGCGAAACTGAAACAAGTGACCAGAGAAGAGAGATCTCAATCAGTGGAGGCTGTTATAATGCCATGAAGCACTTTTGTATATTTTAATAGCAAGTTTTGCACATTTTTGTTTGATTCTTGGTAGATTTTTATCCCGTTATTATGAAACACATCTAATCCTGTATTAACCCAATTAGACTTTAAACCTAATCTGACTCCGGCCTTCAGACTCACAGACACCTGAAAACCTTTAAGGAGCGGCTCAGATGATGGATGGATGGAAATAACACTCTTACATGAATGAGCTCATATTTAACAAACGTATGAAGCAAGCAGGGCAGTTTATATACAAGCTGGTTTATGCACACAAACATGCAGGAACACACACACACACACACACACACACACTCCTCCAGACAGATTAGAGCCAGCTGCAGGTTACAGATGTGGATTAATGTGCTTGATATGCTGCAGTGAGTACAAAGGGTCCAAATATTAGGAGACGTTCGTTTGCATGATGTACGGAGTCACAAGTTTGGCTCATGATGACATGCATGCTGCTAAATGCACACACACACACACACACACATATATATACACACACACACATATATATATTACGGCTGTCAAACGATGAATTTTTTTAATCGAGATTAATCGCAGAATTTCCATAGTTAATCGCGTTTTGAATTGCATGTTTAAAATCCTGTTATTTTGCATTTCAAGTCCAGTAGCTCTCTTACTTTCCATCAGCGCGGTAGGTTTACTGCAGGAGGCCACTTCAAAGCATAGCGCTACAGCTAGAGGAGCCGTCTACGGGGGAGTAGAAGGGACAAAAAGGCTTGCAACATTAAAATGAGATTAAAAAAATTAACGCGTTATGGATTGCATTAATCTAATCGCGATTAATGTGTTAACACTGACAGCCCTAATATATATATATATACACACACATATATATATATATATATATATATGTGTGTGTGTGTGTGTGTGTGTGTGTGTGTGTGTGTATCGCAGAAGGAAACACACTTTCTCCTCAGACCCTTCCAATCAATCCCCCGAACCAGCCGTACATGTTTATATTCCACCGTGCTGGATTTACACTCAGCTGGAGGGGGGGGGCGGGGGGGGGTAGCAGCTCTGTTTTAACTTTGCCGTTATTTGGAGCGCGTCCGTTCTCGTACAGGCAGCAGCAGCGGCGGTGGTGGTGGTAGTGGTGGAGGAGGAGGTGGTGGTGGAGGACAGATGTGAGGCTGATTGGATCCAGGCTCGCCGCCGCTCGCTGATTACGATGATAAAATGGGTCAATCTACGACGATGGCGCGCTTCAAACGTAATTCGTAGACTTTTAATAAAGATTCCTTGATGAGGTCCATGGTTCCAATATGTTGGGAATTATTCTGGTTACACAAGGGAAGAAATATGGGGGGGGGCGGGGGGGCGGGGGGGGGGGGGGGTTGTTCCAGGATAATATGAGCTCATTAAATGCAAATTAGCACAAATGGATGTATACATAGTTTAGCTTGTACTATCAGAGAGATTTAATATACAGTACAGTTACTTGTCATCATGTCAGTGTGATTTAACCCTCCTGGAAGGAGGAAGGAAGGAAAGGAGGGTTAGAAGGAAGGAAGGAAGGAAGGAAAGGAGTAGGGAGGGAGGGAGGGAGGAAAGGAGTAAGGAGGGAAGGAAGGAAGAAAAGGAGTAAGGAGGAAGGAAGAACAGGAGTAAGGAGGGAGGGAGGGAGGAAGGAAGGAAGGAAGGAAGGGAGGAAGGAAAGGAGTAAGGACGAAAAGAGGAAGTCATTTAGGAGAGAAGGAAGGAAGGAAGGAAGGAAAGAAAGGGGGAAGGAAAGGAGGAAGGAAGGGAGGGAGGAAGGATGGAAGGGAGGAAGAAGGAAGGAAAGGAAGGGAGAGAGGGAGGGAGGAAGGATGAAAGGGAGGAAAGAGGAAGGAAAGGAAGGGAGGAAGGAGAAAGGAAGGGATTGTGTCTCAGCCCTCTATGTTAGAGGTGTCCAACATACGGCCTGCGGGCCAGAACCGGCCCACTTAGAGGTCCAATCCGGCCCACTAATATCTTTGCAAAGTATGAAGGTTGCATTAAAGTAGGTCTGATTCTAATGTTTCAATAAAATGCACCTTAAAGCTATTCTCACCTGTTTTCACAGTCGAGGCTTCTGGACGTCTAACTTGAAATAATTGACTTGTGATTCAGATTTGAAGGACACATTTTTCCTTTAGGACACATTTTATTGCATTTCTTACCATGGCACCCCTAGATGGTTTATTATAGTAAAGTTATAAAATGTATACCATAAAATATATAAAATATATATATTATTTATAGGTTATTATACAGTGGTTTTACTGGTCCGGCCCCCTTGAGATCAAACTGGGACAGAATGGCTCAGTTATTCCTGGAGAGAGATGATGATGCAATAAACACTGAAGAAAAGGTTTAATATGAAGTTTCTCCTTCAACCTTTCATACCTGTTCATGTTGATCATGTGATCATGTGACCCAGGTGTGGTGATGACGCCCCTCATGTTTAAACCACCAAATACCTTTTTTCCTCCTCCTTTTTTTAACCCTTCTGTTGTCCTCAAGTCGAAGGAGGGATGGAGGAAGAAGGAAGGAAAGGAAGAAAGGAGGGAGGAAGGGAGGGAAGAAGGAAGGAAGGAAGGGAGGGAGGAAGGAAGGAAGGGAGGGAAGGGAAGAAGGAGGGAAGGGAGGGAAGGAGGGAAGGGAGGGAGGAAAGGCGGGAAGAAGGAAGGAGGGAGGGAAGGAAGGAAAGGAGGGAGGAATGAAGGAAGAGAGGAAAAGAAGGAAGGAAAGGAGGAAGGGAAGGGAGGAAGGAGGGAGGGAGGGAAGGAAGGGAGGGAGGAAAGGAGGAAGGAAGAGAGGAAGGAAAGATAGAGAGAAGGAGGGAGGGAGAAAGGACAGATGGAAGGAAGGAAGGGAGGACAAAAGGAAGGAAAGGAGGAAGGAAGGAAGAATGAGGGAAAGAAGGAAGGGAGGAAAAAGAAAGGAAAGGAGGGGGGAGGAAAAGAGGAAGGAAGGAAGGAAGGAGGAAGGAAGAGAGGAAAAGAAGGGAGGAAAAAGGAAGTAAAGGAGGGAGGAAGGAAGGAGGGAAGGAAGGGAGGAAAAAGGAAGGAAAGGAGGGAGGAGGAAAGAGAGAGGAAAGAAAGATTGAGAGAAGGAGGGAGGTAGGAATGAAGGAAGGAAGGAAGGACAGGAGGGAGGAGGAAAGAGAGGAAGGAAAGATTGAGAGAAGGAGGGAGGGAGGAAGGACAGACGGAAGGAAGGAAGGAACGGAGGAAGGAAGGACAGACGGCAGGAAGGAAGGGAGGAAAGAAAGAACTGTTAAAAGGTTAAAGGGTGTAAGGAGAGAGAAGCTGATCAGGATGAAAGCAGTAAACAAACACGAAGGTATCAGATGGAAGAGAAACACAATACAAGATTATCTTATTGACCAGCTGTTCAAAGATTCCCATCATGCTTTGCTTCATGCGGCTGCATCTTAACGAGTTAAAGGGCCAGTAAGTTAATTTAAATCTTTTTGTTTTTTTATTTACTGGCCTGAAGCATGAGGAGAGAAGAATAGAGAAGCTGTTAGTATCCAGTTACACTTCAAACTCAAGCTGCACCTTTACATCTCTCTCTCTCTCTCTCTCTCTCTCTCTCTCTCTCTCTCTCTCTCTCTCTCTTTCTCTCCCTCTCTCTCTTTCTCTCCCTCTCTCTCTTTCTCTCTCACTTTCTCTCTCTCTCTTTCTCTCCCTCTCTCTCTCTTTCACTCTCTCTTTGTCTCGCTCTCTCTCTACCTCTCACTTTCTAGCTTGCTTTCTCTCTCTCTTTTTCTCTTTCTCTCTCTCCCTCTCCCTCCTCTCTCTATCTTTCTCTCTCTCCTCTCTCTCTCTTTCTCTCCCTCCCTCCCTCTCTCTTTTTATCTCTCTCTTTCTCTCCCTCTCTCTCTCTCTCTCTCTCTCTCTCTCCGTCTCTCTCCCTCTCTCTCTCTCTCTCTCACACTATTTTTCTCTCTCTCCCTCCCCCCTCTCCCTCTCACTCTCTCTCTTTCTCGCTGTCATTCATCCTGGTGGAGAAACTTTATCCTCTCTGCTCTTTTTCCACAATCTGTATTCTCCAGTTAAAAAATAAGAAACAAACTCGTCTAACAGATATCAGATCAATATGAGTTAACACTGAAACCTCCTGGATGATGTAACAATCCTACAGGTTTATATTATAACTACAAGTTCACATTAGTTCAACTCAGCTTCTTAGAAATCACTTCTTTTTTTTTCTGTGTCATTTTTTTTTTTTTTTACAGACGGCTCAATTTAACACACATGAGCCTTGGCTGCTGTTGCCATGGAGAAGAAGCCAGTCAGAGGTGTGAATCAGGGCAGTCATAAATTTCCTTTTTATTGAACTTTATTTTTTTTTACAGTAACTCTGTAAGTCTGACTGTCATTTAAGGTACCGTTTGTCTGATTTTCCACATTTTCACATTTGCTTCCAGTAAAAAAACCTCAAACTTCTGCTTTAGTGCAGGGTTAGCTCGCTTAATCACTTCTACACCTCTACACGTCAAACCGAGGGCATAGGAGACACGGAGAAGCTGAGCGAGCGAGAGAGAGAGAAAGAGACAGACAGAGAGAGAGAGAGAAAGAGGGAAAGAAAGAGACGGAGAGAGAGACCGACAGAGAGAGAGACAGAGCGAGAGAAAGAGACACAGAGAGACAGACAGATAGAGAGAGACAGAGAGAGAGAGAGACAGAGAGAGAGTGTGTGTGAAAGAGAGAGAACAATAGACTAAAAGTTCCCGTCACGCAAGGCTAGAAGAGGAGGACGAGGCCGGCTGGTCAGGTCAGGTCTGCTCTGTTATCACAACAGCAGCTAAAGCAGCGCTAATGTGGGAAACAAAGCAGTGATGTGACTGCTGGAGGCCTGGTGGATGCCTGGTGGATGCCTGGTGGAGGCCTGCTGGAGGACTGCTGGAGGCCTGGTGGATGCCTGGTGGAGGCTTGGTGGAGGCCTGCTGGAGGCCTGGTGGAGGCCTGCTGGAGGCTTGGTGGAGGCCTGGTGGATGCCTGCTGGAGGCTTGGTGGAGGCCTGGTGGAGGCTTGGTGGAGGCCTGGTGGAGGCTTGGTGGAGGCCTGCTGGAGGCCTGGTGGAGGCTTGGTGGATGCCTGCTGGAGGCCTGGTGGAGGCTTGGTGGAGGCCTGGTGGATGCCTGGTGGAGGCCTGGTGGATGCCTGGTGGAGGCCTGGTGGATGCCTGCTGGAGGCTTGGTGGAGGCCTGGTGGATGCCTGCTGGAGGCCTGGTGGGTCGTAGCAGCTTCATACTCAACACTCTCAATGCCTCCTGAACAGCAGCACAATCAGCTGAGAGGAGAACTTATTGATGGTTTGGGTTTGTTCTCACTCATGGTCTCTGTGAACAGGAACAGCTTCACCTCCTTTAAACGTATCTGTTACTAACCTCACAGCTGTGCATGGGCCTGTAACACTCATACCTCTACCTGCACCTTTATAAGAGACAACAGAGCTAAAACCAGGTGGGGAGTTCTGGTCCTCTGAAATGAGGCCAACCAGGAAGTAACTTAGAGCTGCATTCTATCAAAAGGCCACCAGGGGGCGACCGTCTCTATACAAGTCAATGGAGAATTCACCAACTTCTCACTTGATTTCTAACCTCAGTAAACGTTTTCAAAATGTGTTTATGGTCTCAATCGCTAGTTTAAAGCCTTCTTCAATGCAGTATGATGTTCATTTGGGACATTTTGGCCTCCCTGATTTTATATGTGACGATAAAGCAGGGTATGCATTAGGGCGTGGCTACGTCCTGATTGACAGGTTGATTGACCAATGTCCTCCAGATCCAGCCCTCGTAACCATAGCAACCTCCCCGCTCCGCCCATGGCCCCGCCTCATGCCCATATAAGTAGAATCCATGTTTTTATTTTTCCCAGCATGCACCTGAAATTTTCAAGATGGCGCTGCCTAGATTAGAAACTATTGGCTTCCGAGCAGCAGTCCACAAACCAATGGGTGACGTCACGGATGTTACGTCCATTTCTTTTATACAGTCTGTGAGTAAAACCCAACTAGTAACTTCTGATGTAGTAACAGCTTCACAAGTATTATATAAAAGGTTATATATGCTACCAATGTTTCTGAATACTAACATATATATTAATAGCTCCTACTCTCTTTGACGTTTCACACAGTTTGGTAACAAAGTAAAAGCATCTCTTACCCTGACATTGTGGGTGTTCAGTGTATTTACTGTGTACTCATTAACAACTGTGTGCACATCTATGGTTTTTCCATTATACTGTTTGACGTTCCACACTGCAGTGATTTAGTGTCCGACTTCCAAACTGTTTAGTGAAATGTGATTAATTATAATCAAATGCTCTCTCTGTCATGGACTCGGTGTTGTTGGACTCTTGCCTGTTTATATTATTTTGTGGACTGCTTTACATTATCGGTTAGCTCATGGTGGGGTTTTCTTCTTCTTGGGTTTATATTCATGTGTTTTCTTGGATGGTTTAATGTCTGCTGGTTTTGCTCCACACCTGTTCGTCACCCAATCAACTCCTCTGTCCACTCACCTGTTCCTCGTTTCCTTATTAGCTCTGTCTCTATTTAAGTCTTGGGCTTGGTTTGCAGGTCAGTCCTTCCTCCCTCCTCCCTCCCTCCCTCCTTCCTTCCTTCCTTCCTTCCTTCCTTCCTTCCTTCCTTCCTTCCTTCCTTCCTTCCTTCCTTTCAATGAGTGTCCTATAAAGGGTTAATGTGCAAGACTCTCAGACTGATGGACAGCAGGTGTTTTTTCTATATTAGCTCTTATTTAAAAGGCTGCATCAGAGTGGCAAAAGTTAATCCTGTTAACTAATGCTACCACATGCACGCCAGCCATCCTTCACTGCTGCATTAGACCATATCAATAACTGCCCCCTCTTTTTTCATGATATGGGGGGTTGCAGGTGAATAATTCATGATTTTTAAAAAGCTGAACTTAAATTGACGAAGGCTAAAAAACTAAAGCAGGAAAGGCTCTCTGACTATATTCAGATTATAACTTTGATATCTGTAGCAATGTCTGCTGATTTCATGCTTATAGTGTGCAGTTATGTTACTATGAGAACAGATATGTAGTAAGTAAAACCATATCATCTGCCTGGTGAATGCAGAGATTTAGATTATAGTATAGCTTCATAACATTAATGACAACTACATTTGCACTTTAGCTTCATTTATAGGGCTGTCAAACGATTAATTTTTTTAATCGAGATTAATCTCAGAGTTTCCATAGTTAATCACGATTAATGGCGTTTTGAATTGCATGTTTAAAATCCTGTTATTTTCCATTTGAAGGCAGTTTTAAGCCCATAATGTAAAGCATTTCTTACCAGAGTGTCTTAACTGGGAATCAATCACGGCTCTGCTGCGACTCCCACACTCCAAAATGGTCCTTTGGTGGAGCTGAGGCTGGCTTGGCTGCACCTGGGTGTTTAGCGTGGAGGTGCTAACTCAAACTCCACGTACTCCGGTGGTAGTTAAACTCTGTTTGACACAGGTTGCATTTTACTTTTGACTTGTCAACTGAAGCGTCTGGAAGTGTTTTAAAGTTAAACAAGCCGTTCAAAAGTCCAGTAGCTCTCTTACTTTCCATCAGCGCGGTAGGTTTACTGCAGGAGGCCACTTCAAAGCATAGCGCTACAGCTAGAGGAGCCGTCTACGGGGGAGTAGAAGGGACAAAAAGGCTTGCAACATTAAAATGCGATATTAAAAAATTAACGCGTTTTGGATTGCATTAATCTGATCACGATTAACGGGTTAACGCTGACAGCCCTAGTTAATTATATTTTATGTTATTTAGCAGTTATTGTATTTTATGTGTGTTTGAGCAGAGTGAATAGAAACAGTTTTTCTTTTATGGGAGACAGCACATTGCAAATTTAGTTGTATGTGAACATGCAAAGACAATAAAAGCATTCATTCAACAGATGTTTAACTCTGCTGAAAAGTTTTTAAGGGCCAAAATGAGTGAGCACACTTTGAGTCCAGAAGCCATGAGCAGGGTTGTAGTCGTTGGATCGGGTCGGACTGCAGTTTGGCGAAGCTAAGATCGGGACTCTGAAAGAGACAAGATTTATCACCGCGGAGGAAAAACTCTGAAGGTTCTGGACACGGAAACAAAAGAGGATTAAATGAAATGTTTCTAGGAATCAGAGAAGTGTATCACATCTCAAGGAAAGTACTTCTAAAGGTACGACTGCAAGATTTAAAATTGACAGTTTTTTGAGGTAAAAGTGCAAAACTAAAGCTTTACATCAAGGATGTCAAACATGCGGTCCAATTTTTTTGGTGCAGCATATATTCAGGTGCGCTCATATTCTGGACTTTACGGTATCTGTGCTCTCTATGTATGGCAGGGGGGTCAAACTCATTTTCATTCAAGGGCCACATACAGCCCAATTTGATCTCATGTGGGCCGGATCATTAAAAAGATGGAGGGGAAGGAAGGAAAAGAAGACAGAAAGGAAAAATGGAAGAAAGGAAGGAAGGGAGGAAGAAAGGATGGACGGAATGAAGGAAGGAAGGACGCATGGAAGGACAGAAGGAAGGACAGAATGAAGGAAGGAAGAAAAGATGGAAGGAAGGGATGAAGGAAAGATGGAAGGAAAAGAACACAGGAAGAAAAGTGGGCCGGATTGGACTCCTCGGCGGGCCGCTTCTGGCCCACGGGCCGCAAGTTTGACACCCCTGATGTATGGGATCACACGGTTGATGTTCTTCTTCCCTCTCATCTGTCTCTCACTCTTCATCTCTACTCTTCATCTCTAATGTTAACGGACAGATTTGTGGTGAAAGTGAATTTGTTGAGTGTTTGTGTGTTTGGTTTCTCTGGACCGCAGCGCTCTCATTACTCATGTGGATCAGTGTGTGTGTGTGTGTGGTGTGTGTGTGTGTGTGTGTGTGTGTGTGTACATTCATGCACTTTTCTAATTGATCGACCTCACAGACAGCAGCTTGAGACTGTGTGTGTGTGTGGTGTGTGTGTGTGTGTGTGTGTATATACTTCTGTCTCTTACCACACTACTCCTAACTTTCTCCAAAATCTCTCTTTTTCATTATCCTCTCTTGTTACCTCTCTGTTGTACTTCCCCCTTTTTCTCTAATTCCTCCCTCAGTTTCAATCTGGCGAGCCTCAGCCACTAAAAAAAAAAAAAAAAAAAAAAGAAAGTCATGATTAACCTTGAGAGAGGTTGAGATGGAGCCGGGTGGAGTGTGAAGACGGAGCATTAGTGTCGATCCTGGCTGGGAACTGGAACAGATGTTCTGATGCAATAGTTCGAATTTTTAAGGAGAGGCCTCTCAAAAAAAAAAGAGTGAGAGGAATAAATAACACGAAGGGAGGTTTAAACAGGAGTGAGTGCAGCTAAATCAAAGGAAAGAGAGGAAAGTGGGGGAGGGGGATTTCAGTCTGCTGGATTGTGTTAAATAAATGTTGTTTCAAGTTTGACACTCAAGACAATTCATGATGAGATGTTATATGTTATAATATTCAGCATCATTTCATTCCAACGCTCATTGAGAAATGATGAAATACATATTATCTTTTGAGCTTAACCCTCCTGTTAGGAAGGAAGGGAGGAGGGGAGGAAGAAGGAAGGAAGGGAGAAGGAAGGAATGGAGGAAGGAAGAGAAGGGAGGAACGACGGACGAAGGAAGGTAGGAGGGAGGGAGGGAGGAAGAATGAAGGAAAGGAGGTGGAGGGAGGAAGAAGGAAGGAAAGGAGGGAGGGAGGAAGGAAGGAAAGAAAGGAGGTAGGAGGGAGGGAGGAAGATGGAGGGGAGGAAGAAGGAAGGAGGGTGGGAGAGAGAAAGGAAAAGAGAAGGATAGAAGGACAGAGGAAAGAAGGAAGGTAATGGGATGGAGGAAGTAAGGAAGGGAGGGAGGAAGGAAAGAAGGACGGGAGGAAGGAAAGAAGGACAGAGGAAGGAAAGACGGAAAGTAAGGGGGATGGAGGAAGGAAGAGAGGAGGGAGGGAGGAAAGAAGGAAAGTAATGGGGAGGAAAGAAAGAGAGGAAAGTAGGGGGGGGGTGGGATGGGGGGGGTGGGGGTGGATGGGATTTCAGTCTGCTGGATTGTGTTAAAATAAATGTTGTTTCAAGTTTGACACTCAAGACAATTCATGGTGAGATGTTATATGTTATAATATTCAGCATCATTTCATTCCAACGCTCATTGAGAAATGATGAAATACATATTATCTTTTGAGCTTAACCCTCCTGTTAGGAAGGAAGGGAGGAGGAAGGGAGGAGGAAGGAAAGGAGGGACAAAGAAGGAAGGAAAGGAGGAAGGAAGGGAGGAAGAAGGAAGGAAAGGAGGAAGGAAGGGAGGAAGAAGGAAGGAAAGGAGGAAGGAAGGGAGGAAGAAGGAAGGAGGGTGGGAGAGAGAAAGGAAAAGAGGAAGGAGGAAGGAAAGAAGGACAGAAGAAAGAAGGAAGGTAATGGGGATGGAGGAAGGAAGGGAGGAAGAAGGAAGGAAAGAAGAAGGAGGGTGGGAGAGAGAAAGGAAAAGAGGAAGGAAAGAAGGACAGAAGGAAGGGGGATGGAGGAAGGAAGGGAGAAAAGAAGGAGGGAGGGAGGAAGGAAGAGGAGGAGGGTGGGAGAGAGAAAGGAAAAGAGGAAGGGAGGAAGGAAAGAAGGACAGAGGAAAGGAAGGTAATGGGAATGGAGGAAGGAAGGGAGAAAGAAGGAAGGAAAGGAGGGATGGAAGAAGGAAGGAAGGAAAGGAGGGAGGAAGGAAGAAGGAAGGGGGAAAGGAGGAAGGAAGGGAGGGAAGAAAAGAAGGAAGGGAGGAAGGAAAGAGGGACAGAGGAAAGATGGAAAGTAAGGGGGATGGAGGAAGGAAGGGAGAAGAAGGAAGGAAAGGAGGACAGAGGAAAGAAGGAATGTAATGGGGAGAAAGAAAGAGAGAAGGAGGGAGGGAGAAAAGAAGGAAGGAAGGGAGGAAAGGAGGGAGGAAGGAAGGAAGGAAGGAAGGAAGGAAGGAAGGGGGATGGAGGAAGGAAGGGAGAAAATAAGGAGAGAGGGAGGAAAGACAGAAGGAAGGAAGAAAGGAAAGAAGGAACAGTCATTCTTCATCCTTTCTGAATGTTTTATCGGCCGAGGCTCGGCAGCGTGTGTCTCCGTGCATGACCAGGCATGAGAGAGAGCGAGCTCAGAGTGAGTGACCAGGCATGAGAGAGCGAGCTCAGAGTGTGTGAGCAGGCATGAGAGAGCGAGCTCAGAGTGAGGACCAGGCATGAGAGAGCGAGCTCAGAGTGTTTGTGAGCAGGCATGAGAGAGCGAGCTCAGAGTGTGTGAGCAGGCATGAGTGAGCGAGCTCAGAGTCAGGACCCAGAGGATTATCGGCCGGGGATGAACGTCCAACGTCAGGGTCAAAGGTCGTGTCAGAGATAACAGGACAGGCAGAGGACAGCGTAGGACGAGGTGTGTGTGTGTGTGTGTGTGTGTGTGTGTGTGTGTGTTCATGCATCTGAATGTGTGTTTACTCTAAATGCGCTGATAGACTCAGTCTGGATGTTCAGCACATGACTGGTGACTGGTGGAGCAGGGTCCTAAAACCAGGCCACAATCAGAGAGAGTATAAATGAATAGAAGTCTGTTTTTTACTTTTTATCTGGAGGAAAGGAAGGAAGGAAAAGGAGGAGGAAGGAAGGATGGAAGGGAGAAGGAAGGAAGGGAGGAAGAAGGAAGGGAGGAAGGAAGGATCTTTCCTTCCTGTCTTCTTTTCCAACCTTTCCTTTCTTCTTCCTTCCTCACTTTTATTCCTTCCATCCTTCCACCTGTCCTATCCTTCTCCTTTTCTTTCCTTCCTTCCTTCCATCCTTCCACCTGTCCTTCTTCTCCTTTTCCTTCCTTCCTTCCTTGCTCCCTTCCTTCCTTTGAATGATCCGGCAATGATCCACATGAGATCAAATTGGTCTGTTTGTGGCCTTTGAATGAAAATGAGTTTGACTCCACTGATCTAGACTCTAGACGGAGCACCAAAAAAATGGAGAGAAAAAGCTCAGAAGCCGTTTCTGAATTTATCCGCTTAGGGTGGAGATGATCTGAGTACGGCTCCACAGTCGCTGGAGGACTGTTCAGCAGGTGTACATCCAAAAAAAAGTTCATCTAATCAAAGTCGAGACATTTGAAGACTCTCTCTCTCGGAACGTGCAGACAACCTGAACTCACTGGCAATCACATGTTTTCCCTCTTCTTCTTCTTCTTCTTTCTTCTTCTTCTTCTTCTCCTCCTATATCGTCCTATAAGGAAGCCGAACTGTTACTTCCCCTCCGTCTCTCCCAAGTCATGATGACCGTCCTTCCTGTGATGCTCTTCCAGAAGTCTGATGGCTCCACATGACGTCGTTATAATCATGTCATGCAAATCCAATCCCCCTGGTTTTTTTTTTTTGGGTGGGTGGGTGGGTGGGGGGGGGTTTAAATGAATCTGTGCGTGACATCGTGAAACACTTAACCGCCAGCGCTCGACAAGAAAAATCCACTTCGCCTATCATCAGCTATCTGACATCAGATTTGTCTCTCTAATCAAAACATTCAAGGGGCCTAATGGACATTCTTCGGTTTCTGCAAGACTATCAAATGAAGAAGAAGGGAGGAGGTTTTAATCTCCATCACCCCCCCCCCCCCCCTACACCCCCTCCGCCCCTCCCCTTCCCCAATTACTCTGTATCTCCTGGTAATACAATCAACCCTGCAACACACACAGGCACCATTGGCAAGTCTTCCTGAGTCCAAATCAAAAACAAATGCCTGAGAAATCGAGTATTGTCTGTTCTGCACTCTCAGCTCTTTGTTAGAGAGCTGGGGGGGGGGGGGGGAGACAGAGAGAGAGAGGGGGCTGAGAAAAAAGAGAGAGAGAGGGAGAGAGACAGAGAGAGGGAGGATGAGAAAAAAGAAAGAGAGACAGACAGAGAGACAGAGAGAGAGAGAGAGAGAGAAAAAAGAAAGAGGGAGACGGAGAGGGGGAGAGAGAGACGGAGGATGAGAAAAGAAAGAGAGAAAGAGAGGATGAGAGAAAGAGAGTGGATGAGAAAAAAAAGAGAGAAAGAGAGGATGAGAAAAAAGAGAGAGGGAGAGAGACAGACAGAGAGAGAGAGAGAGGATGAGAAAAAAAGAAAGAGAGAAAGAGAGAGAGAGAGCGAGGATGAGAAAAAGAGAAGAGAGAAAGAGAAAGGATGAGAAAAAAGAGAGAGAGAGAGAGAGAGAGAGAGGATGAGAAAAAAAAGAAAGAGAGAGAGAGAGAGAGAAAGACAGACAGAAAGAGAGAGAGAGAGGATGAGAAAAAAGAAAGAGTGAGAGAGAGAGAGAGAGAGAGCGAGGATGAGAAAAAAGAAAGAGAGAAAGAGAAAGGATGAGAAAAAAGAGAGAGAGAGAGAGAGAGGAAGAGAAAAAAAGAAAGAGAGAGAGAGAGATAGAAAGAGAGAGAGAGAGAGAGAGAGAGAGAGATAGAAAAGAGAGAGAGAGGGAGATAGAGA
>JAJDFG010001858.1:0-25020 GCA_021039105.1 Scomber colias | reverse complement strand
TGTTCACAGAAACGCATAATAGTGATAAATTGGATTTTAAGGGCCTATCAGACTATCCAATGACAGTGTGCTGTAACGAAAAAGGAAAAAAGAAAAGAAAAGGAAAGGAAAGGGGGCATGGACAGATGTGGCGATGGTGAGCACATGTGGGATTTATAGATCAGGCTTTGAAATCTGAGATGTTTTAGGTGATGAAAAATGGTGCAGACAGCAGAGGAAGTTTTTATATGAGAGGTCGTCAGCTTGCAGATTTGTGCAGTGAAATCAGCAGATGACTTAAAAGAAAGGTTTCCTATTTTTTTCTCTCCACCTCATCTCACAGAAATGTATGAAATGACAACGATGCTCTTCACATCACATCATGTGGCGGTGGCATGTAATGTGTTAAAAATATATCTATACCTACCAGATAGTTATTTATATCCATCAGATATGTATTTCTAGTTATAAGTAGTTATCTATATCTACCAGATAGTTAGCAGATAGGGAGCAGCGCGAACAAACACTTCCTGTTTATGAAGGAAAAATCATGTAGCACAAGTTTTTGCTATTTCAAAGTGAACCACAGACTGTATAAAAGAAATGGACGTAACATCCGTGACGTCACCCATTGGTTTGTGGACTGCTGCTCGGAAGCCAATAGTTTCTAATCTGGGCAGCGGCCATCTTGAAAATTTCAGGTGCATGCTGGGAAAAATAAAAACACGGATTCTACTTATATGGGCATGAGGCATAGCCATGGGTGGAGTGGGGAGGTTGCTATGGTTACAAGGGCTGGATCTGGAGGACATTGGTCAATCAACCTGTCAATCAGGACGTAGCCACGCCCTAATGCATACCCTGCTTTATCATCACATATAAAATCAGGGAGGCCAAAATGTCCCAAATGAACATCATACTGCATTGAAGAAGGCTTTAAACTAGCGATTGAGACCATAAACACATTTTGAAAACGTTTACTGAGGTTAGAAATCAAGTGAGAAGTTGGTGAATTCTCCATTGACTTGTATAGAGACGGTCGCCCCCTGGTGGCCTTTTGATAGAATGCAGCTCTAAGTTACTTCTCCATTGGCTTCTTTTCAGAGGACCAGAACTCCTCGCCTGAAGTGATCTTGCCTTCCAATTTATTTAGCACACAATCTACTGCTGCTGTGAACGGTTGCTGCACCTCCGTGGCCGCCATCCTGGATGTAAACAGAGTCGCTCTACGGGTGTAATCGCCTTGAGTCCACCTCCCCCGTTCTGTGATTGGTTCCCTATCTCAGGTGAAGGTTTTGTCTTGGTGGCCATGCTAACTTTCTGAGAGCATGGGTTTACCCAGGCTAATTGGTAACTGGATTTGTGTTTTGGATTGTTGTGATTATTTCATGTACTTCTGCGAGACCAATACTGCATTTGTCTGTGCTTTCCAAATCACTGTAATAAAATAATGATGTTTTATGGCGTAACAACACTGTGGTTAAGGTCTGGTTAGGCTTAGGCACCAAATCCACATGGTTAATGTTAGGGAAAGATCATGGTTTGGATTACAATCATCTCCTTGGAACGTGGTGTGGGCTAAATTTACTACCTCCTTGAATTTAGGAAACCTCCGTCGTCATGGGAACAGTAAACACCACAACAATCGTAGTTGCGGTTTTTAAAAAACCTGTTCTTGAAACAGTTGGAAATGTGACACTTGCGGTTGGAAATGGGAAGCGAACAGTGGATTCCTGCAGCTTTTTGCCATCTGCCTATCTAACCATCCTCTTCTGAATGTGGACTTTTGTCTCCTTATATAGACTCCGTCACTTCTCCTGCTCATATTCGTGTGTGTCTATCACAACAAACGCTCCTAATAGACCTTCCACTGGCATTGTTCCTTAGTTACCGGCATGTAACTGGAACCTCACCACCATATAATGAGGTGTTAAGACGTCGTGTCTATTCCGTGTGCACTTCTATGAGATCAGGTTTTTTCTTTTTCGTGGCCACGTTCACAGACTGAAACATTTTTGGGGGAAAAATATTGTGAGTCTGGAGAGTTTCTAACAGCCATGAGATCTCCCAATTGGCAGAAATAAGTATAACCCGGTCCAGAAACTGATGCCTAAATAGTAATAACAGTTCAATGGGAATAAAATCAAGTACAACAATTTTAAAAGAAGCTTGCCAGGGGCGGCAAGTAATGATTATTTTCAATTCATCGAAATTAAATAATGACTAAATTGGTGATTAAAATATTGGTGATACAAAACGCCAGTTATAAAAATGCTGGAGAAAATAATGTTGGCTGCTTCCAAGAGCCTCAGCAGAGAGTATGTGAGGCTTCAAGGATGAGGATTATTGTCTTCTCCTTGGATTTATTATCTCTTTCTAACAATAGATGTGTGAAAAAGTGTAAAAAAAAAAAAGTCTTTCAAAAACAGATGTTGGAAAAGTTTCGTGGGCTTTTATATTGGAGACAAATATCTTAAATCTGACTACTGTTGGACAACATTAGTATTCTTATAATGAATCGTTTGTTCTTAAAGACGATGGTATACTCTCTAGTTAGGCAACAGTATTGTTTATCTGTATTTTTTAATATTTTTTTGATTTGTATTCATTATTTTTAAATATTTATTTCAAAATATAATGTTTTAATTCACCACAGTTAAGGCCCATTTATGCTCAACGTCAAATACGGATACAGACGGAGCCTCCTGTCCGTGCTCTGAGTTCATTTCGTCCGTTTTTTCTGCATGTTTCCATAAAGTTTACGGATACGGACCAAACGGAGCAGTACCACCGGCAACCACGGGGGGGCAGTGTTGCTGTCTCTACTCGATATGTAGCTCTAGTAAGACACGAAGAAGAACAATGGAGGAACTTTTTGAGGAAAGGTTGTGTAAGTTGGTTAGAAACTTTAAACATCTGTTTTTTGTCTTTTATGCAAGAGGAACATTATCAATATCTCCTCCACAGTTGCCATGTTTGGTTTTGACTCTGTGCTGCCCCCTGGTGGATGTATTGACTCTGTGCTGCCCCCCTGGTGGATGTATTGTGTGACTCTGTGCTGCCCCCTGGTGGATGTATTGTGTGACTCTGTGCTGCCCCCTGGTGGATGTATTGACTCCCTGCTGGCCCCTGGTGGATGTATTATTGACTCTGTGCTGCCCCCTGGTGGATGTATTGTTTGACTCTGTGCTGCCCCCTGGTGGCTGTATTGACTCTGTGCTGCCCCCTGGTGGCTGTATTGACTCTGTGCTGCCCCCTGGTGGCTGTATTGACTCTGTGCTGCCCCCTGGTGGATGTATTGACTCTGTGCTGCCCCCTGGTGGATGTATTGACTCTGCGCTGCCCCCTGGTGGATGTATTGACTCTATGCTGCCCCCTGGTGGATGTATTGACTCTGTGCTGCCCCCTGGTGGATGTATTGACTCTGTGCTGCCCCCTGGTGGATGTATTGACTCTGTGCTGCCCCCTGATGGATGTATTGACTCTGCTCTGCTCCCTGGTGGATGTATTGACTCTGTGCTGCCCCCTGGTGGATGTATTGACTCTGCGCTGCCCCCTGGTGGATGTATTGACTCTGTGCTGCCCCCTGGTGGATGTATTGACTCTGCGCTGCCCCCTGGTGGATGCATTGACTCTGCGCTGCCCCCTGGTGGATGTATTGACTCTGTGCTGCCCCCTGGTGGATGTATTGACTCTGCGCTGCCCCCTGGTGGATGTATTGACTCTGTGCTGCCCCCTGGTGGATGTATTGTTTGACTCTGTGCTGCCCCCTGATGGATGTATTGTTTGACTGTGCTGCCCCCTGGTGGATGTATTGGTTAACATCCATGCTAACGTAAAGGACGCTAGGAAGTATGTGAGCAGTGACGGTAACATCATTTGAAACGGACGGATACATTTTCGTACGTACGTTGAGCATAAATGGGCCTTTAATCATTTTCATCATTTATTTAGCGAACCTCCGTATCATTGGTTTCTTCTGCCCAGAGATAAAGATCCAAATTTGAACTATATCTGCACTTTGTATTGTCCCTAAATAAATAGATCCAAATATGAAGAAAGGAACGTCAGCCGAAGATCCCCCAAATAAAGAAAGTGGTCATAAAGACGCTGTAAAAATCCTTTGGTGTTAAAATATTTGTGAATAAAATATAAAAATGAAATGTAAAGTTGAGTTTAAAGTGATATTAATGCTCCATCAGTAATTAGTTTGAATCACATTTCTGACTCAACGTTGGTTTTGAGGTGAACGTTACAGATTTTATAATGTAAACCTTACTGTCAGCATCCATTAGCCACGGCGAAGAAAGAAATCTTTCACTTGTGTGGGAAGTTAATTAACTCTGTACACTAATCAATCAATCAATCACTTTATTTGTATAGCACCTTTCACACAGGTTAGTGCAATTCAAAGTGCTTTAACCCTTAAACAGGCAACGTGCACCAGGAGATACAGACTCTTTAACCTTCCTGTTGTCCTCCCGGGTCCTTCCTCTGTCCTTCCTTCCTTCCTTCCTTCCTTCCTTCCTTCCTTCCTCAGATCTAAGTTCAGCTGTTAGGGTAAATGTTCCCTCCTTCTGTCCTTTCTTCCTTCCTTCATCTGTCCTTCCTTCCTTCCTTCCTCCCTCCTTCCTTTCCTTCCTTCTTCCTCCCTTGCTTCCCTTCCTACCTTCCTTCCTTCCTCCCTCCTTCCTTTCCTTCCTTCTTCCTCCCTTGCTTCCCTTCCTTCCTCCTCTCCTTCCTTTCCTTCCTTCTTCCTCCCTTGCTTCCCTTCCTTCCTCGCTTCCCTTCCTTCCTCCTTTCCTTCCTCCTTCCCTCCCTTCCTTCCTCCCTCCTTCCTTTCCTTCCTTCTTCCTCCCTTCCTTCCCTTCCTCCCTCCTTTCCTTCCTTCTTCCCTCCTTTCCTTCCTACCTTCCTTCCTTCCTCCCTCCTTTCCCTCCTTTCCTTCCTTCTTCCTCCCTTCCTTCCTACCTTCCTTCCTTCCTCCCTCCGTCCTTTCCCTCCTTCTTCCTCCCTTGCTTCCCTTCCTTCCTCCTTTCCTTCCTTCTTCCCTCCCTTCCTTCCTCCCTCCCTCCTTTCCTTCCTTCTTCCTCCCTTCCTTCCCTTCCTCCCTCCTTTCCTTCCTTCTTCCTCCCTCCTTTCCTTCCTTCTTCCCTCCTTTCCTTCCTACCTTCCTTCCTTCCTCCCTCCTTCCTTCCTTCATTCCTTCCTTACTTGAGGTGCAAATGACATAACTAGTAAGGTCTGTTTAAGGGTTAAGGCTTTTCAGCTGCAGATTTCCACATGGACGAGCTTCTCTACATCCTACAGTAAGGTCTGTATGTTTTTCTGATAAGCCTTCAAAACACAATATGTCACTCCAGCTGCATTTGCTGAATGGTATTTCAATGTTTTACGACATGTTCTTGCCAACGCCGCCTCCAGCAGTGTTATAATACAGTTGTTTATTGGCCTGAATGAAGCTGAGGAGTTTCTGTATGTGGCAGAACAACCCGAAAAAGTTGAAAAAATAAAATACTGTGTGTGTGTGTGTGTGTGTGTGTGTGTGACCACTTAATTAGAATTATAATAAGCAGCAAATGAAACAACCGGCTTCTTTGCTTTTTTTTAAAATCAAATCCGCTGTTGGCATGAATGTGGTGCATACAGTCTATGTTTAGAGACATGGGCGGATAATGACATTTACGTTATGAGACACCTGCAGCCACACAGATGTAGAAACAGTGAATTGGCCTTTAAAGATGACTGACAAGCCGATAAGAAGACAAAACAAACCTATATCAATTATACATGAGTTAATGGAGGAGTAGTGAGAAAGAGGGAGGCATTTATAATCTTTCTAATCCTTTTTTTTTGAATATGTTATTCTTGTTATTTAGCTTGAAATGAACAAATCAATTTCAGACAAGCATATGAGAAAATTAAGAATAAATAAAGAAAATGTAATTAAGTCAATAAATTAGATGTCATACAAAATGTTAAATAGATAAAATACCATGAAATAAGCATATTGTCTTCCTTCCAGTCAACATGAAATGAGCAGGACGAGAGCGACAGTGTGACCTCCAGGTGAGAGATGCACGAGTGAACCCGAGTGTCTCCATGCAGCAGACTCGGCAGATGTAGCAGACGTTCTCTAAATGAACCATTAGTTTCTGAAGCAGGAGGCCGGTGGACTGTGTGTCCAGTGGAGGCCCGGTGCTCGGTCGTCTCTCATTCATGCCCACATCGTCTGAATAATTGATTGGATACCTCTCATGCCGCTGTCGGAAACTTCTTCTGGAGAGATGTGTTGGTGAAATGTCAACAGATTTCCAGCCAATTAGCCCATTCTGCTGCGCTTGAACTCTTCTAAAGAGTTATAGCGCCGCGAGGCTTCGAGGTGGAATGGAGGAAGGAAGGAAGGAAAGTAAGAAGGAAAGGAGGGAGGAAGGAAGGAAAGGAGGGAGGAAGGAAGGAAAGGAAGATGGAAGGAAGGAAAGGAAGATGGAAGGAAGGAAGGAAGGAAGGAAAGGAAGGAAGGAAGGAAGGCAGGGAAGAAGGAAGGAAGGAAGGAAGGCAGGGAAGAAGGAAGGAAGGAAGGCAGGGAAGAAGGAAGGAAGGAAAGGAAGATGGAAGGAAGGAAAGTAAGAAGGAAAGGAGGGAGGAAGGAAGGAAAGGAGGGAGGAAGGAAGGAAGGAAAGGAAGATGGAAGGAAGGAAGGAAGGAAGGAAAGGAAGGAAGGAAGGAAGGCAGGGAAGAAGGAAGGAAGGAAGGCAGGGAAGAAGGAAGGAAGGAAGGAAGGAAAGGAAGATGGAAGGAAGGAAGGAAAGGAGGGAGGAAGGAAGGAAAGAAGGAAGGAAAGGAGGGAGAGAAGGAGGGAGGAAGGAAGGAAAGGAGGGAGAAAGGAAGGAAAGGAAGATGGAAGGAAGGAAAGGAAGATGGAAGGAAGGAAGGAAGGAAGGCAGGGAAGAAGGAAGGAAGGAAGGCAGGGAAGAAGGAAGGAAGGAAGGAAGGAAAGGAAGATGGAAGGAAGGAAGGAAAGGAGGGAGGAAGGAAGGAAAGAAGGAAGGAAAGGAGGGAGAGAAGGAGGGAGGAAGGAAGGAAAGGAGGGAGAAAGGAAGGAAAGGAAGATGGAAGGAAGGAAAGGAAGATGGAAGGAAGGAAGGAAGGAAGGAAGGAAGGAAGGAAGGAAGGAAAGGAAGGAAGGAAGGAAAGGAAGGAAGGAAGGAAGGAAGGAAGGAAGGCAGGGAAGAAGGAAGGAAGGAAGGAAAGGAAGATGGAAGGAAGGAAGGAAGGGTCAAAACAGATGGGTCAATTTGTGGAAAGCAAATGTGGATCTCCGTGCCAAAGAAACAGTCACACAGGAGCATGACATCAGGATAAATCAAGTGTACATCATACCCAAAAAATATTAAAACTGTTACCTGGATGTTATATTTGCTGTTACGTCTCTTGTTTCTCTCTTATATATTTGAGATTGTTTCTCAAAGCCAAGAACAAGACATGTGACGAACACGAAATGCTCCCAAAACCCACAGCTTGAAGTCGCTCAACATACCTCAGATGTTCCAGGAAAAGGAAAAGAAGCCGCCTGACCGAATCCCGCAGGCTCTGGCGCTAAACCAAGAGGTGCTCCATCAAAGCCTCGGTGCCCCTGATGCATGACAACCCGGCCGTGACCGACATTAACCCATTCAGAGAAGGCCCGGCCGCGCATATGGATTCCATATGGGTCATTCTCCCTCGGCGTTAAGTAGCTGAGGTGATGGAAAGCCTCACTGTACCAGCACCAGCACTTCCAAAAACCTGCTGTTGCTAAAGCCAGGTTTGAAGCACAGGGCCAAAACCACCAGTAATGCTCCGACTATGGGTCAGGTCTAATTGTTCAGGTTGAGGAAATCTGGCATGGCGTGGTTGAGCTTGGAACAACACAAAGAGAAAATGATCCAAGACTGATTTTTATTACCTCAGGGCATAAAACCTGGGGAAGTGGGCAGAGGAGTGGTGCAGGAGTTTTTGTTTCTGTTGTTGTTTTGTTCTTTTTTTTTTTATTTAACCCTCCTGTTGTGCTCGAGTAGGAAGGAAGGAAAGGAGGGAGGGAGGAAGGAAGGAGGGAAGGAAGAAGGAAGGAAAGGAGGCAGAGAAGTAGGAAGGAAGGAAAGGAGGGAGAAAGGAAGGAAGGAAAGGAGGGAGAGAAGTAGGAAGGAAAGGAGGGAGGAAGGAAGGAAAGGAGGGAGAGAAGTAGGAAGGAAGGAAGGGGAGGAAAATCTGCAAGCAAGGCAAATCAAGAGTGGAGGAGGTGGAGGAGGAGGAGGAGGAAAGGAGGAAGGAAGGAAGGAAGGAGGGAGGGAAGGAAGAAGGAAGGAAAGGAGGGAGAGAAGTAGGAAGGAAGGAAGGAAAGGAGGGAGGAAGGAAGGAAGGAAAGGAGGGAGGAAGGAAGGAAGGAAAGGAGGGAGAAAAGGAGGGAGAGAAGGAGGGAGGAAGGAAGGAAAGGAAGGAAGGAAGGAAGGAAGGAAGGAAGGAAGGAAAGGAAGGAAGGAAGGAAGGAAGGAAAGGAGGGAGGAAGGAAGGAAAGGAAGGAAGGAAGGCAGGGAAGAAGGAAGGCAGGGAGGAAGGAAGAAAGGAAGGGAGGAAGGAAGGAAGGAAGGAAGAGTCAAAACAGATGGGTCAATTTGACCCGGGAGCACAACAGGAGGGTTAAGCAGATACATGCTTTAGAGATACTGATAATGATCACATTCATTATATTCACATAAATCAGGTTACATGAAATATCAGTAGTGAATTACTGCGAGTCACTTTTATCCTGCAGCAGCCTAACTCAACCTTCATGGCTTCTCCACTTCCACAAAAGCAGAGAGGGCAAAGGTCTCCCCCATTCATCAAGAGATGCATGCCATCCAGAAAAATGCTGCATATGGAGGAAAATCTGCAAGCAAGGCAAATCAAGAGTGGAGGTGGTGGAGGAGGGGAAGGAGGAGGAGGAGGAAAGGAAGGAAGAAGGAAGGAAAGGAGGGAGAGAAGGAGGGAGGAAGGAAGGAAAGGAGGGAGGAAGGAAGAAGGAAGGAAAGGAGGGAGAGAAGTAGGAAGGAAGGAAAGGAGGGAGAAAGGAAGGAAGGAAAGGAGGGAGAGAAGTAGGAAGGAAAGTAGGGAGGAAGGAAGGAAAGGAGGGAGGAAGGAAGAAGGAAGGAAAGGAGGCAGAGAAGTAGGAAGGAAGGAAAGGAGGGAGGAAGGAAGGAAAGGAGGGAGGGAGGAAGGAAAGGAGGCAGAGAAGTAGGAAGGAAGGAAAGGAGGAAGGAAAGAAAGGAGGGAGGAAGGAAGGAAAGGAGGGAGGAAGGAAGGGGAGGAAAATCTGCAAGCAAGGCAAATCAAGAGTAGAAGAGGAGGTGGAGGAGGAGGAGGAGGAGGAGGAGGAGGAGGAGGAGGAAGAAGAGGAGGAGGAGGTGGTGCAGGAGGTGGAAGAGGAGGAGGAGGGGGAGGAGGAGGGGGAGGAGGAGGAGGAGGAGGAGGAGGAGGAGACGCCCCTCGCTGCAACATGTTGTGTGATCTACAATCAGTAGTGCTGTCAGGAATCTAATGATCAAAACAGATAAGATGCCGAGCGCCTTCCAGCCGTCGGCCTCCGAGACGTTGGTCTGTGGATGGTGGAGGGATGTTTCTAAGGGGCAGCAGGGGGAGGGGATACACATCTGCCCCGATTAGTATTTACCCCCATCATTCAGATCTTCACTTTCATATCGCGTGTTCAGATGTGAAATGTGAAATGTGCCCCAAGACAATGTGGATGTGTGTTTTTCTTCTACAAGGGTAAAAAATAACATGTTTTGATGCCAGCAGACTTTTTCCCGGGAAAAAAAAATCAGAGCTTGCAGGTTTCTTTTTTTCTTAATTTCTAAAAGCTGATTGTAGATTATTTAAAAAGGCTTGTGAGCTTCATATCATAAATCAGCTTTTCTAGTTTATCTTCAAAACAGACAAAAATGTGTGAAACTTACTTTTCTCTGTAGTTAAGATTAGTATTAAAAATCAGTTTTGAATCTTTTGATGATCTGAAAGTCTCCCTTATCAATTTTATTTCATTCTCATCTGTTTATATTTTATTGTATTTTATCTAACATCATTTTTATCTTTGAATTATGGCTCCATATGTCTCTGTTCAGCTACAGTAGTGTGAAATGCAGCTGCCAACCTCTTTACTTTGGCTCCAGCTGTGGGTCAGACACAGACTGTATAAAAGAAATGGACGTAACATCCGTGACGTCACCCATTGGTTTGTGGACTGCTGCTCGGAAGCCAATAGTTTCTAATCTAGGCAGCGCCATCTTGAAAATTTCAGGTGCATGCTGGGAAAAAATTAACACGGATTCTACTTATATGGGCATGAGGTGGAGTCATGAACGGACGTATGGGCGGGACCAACGGCGGAGCGGGGAGGCTGCGATTGGTTGCGAGGGCTGGATCTCAAGGACATTGGTCAATCAACCTGTCAATCAGGACGTAGCCCCGCCCCCTAATGCATACCCTGCTTTATCGTCACATATAAAATCAGGGAGGCCAAAATGTCCCAAATGAACATCATACTGCATTGAAGAAGGCTTTAAACTAGCGATTGAGACCATAAACACATTTTGAAAACGTTTACTGAGGTTAGAAATCAAGTGAGAAGTTGGTGAATTCTCCATTGACTTGTATAGAGACGGTCGCCCCCTGGTGGCCTTTTGATAGAATGCAGCTCTAAGTTACTTCCACATTGGCTTCTTTTCAGAGGACTGGAACTCCCCGCCTGTCTCTTACATGCAAAGTATGTGTCAAAAAATTCTTCTTTTCCTGTAAAATGTAAAGAATAGTTAACATTACCCACCATTAAAAATATATTTGACCAATTAGCTTATAGGTACCTAGCTCAGTAAGCCTTATTTGAGGTGTGTGTGTGTGTGTGTGTGTGTGTGTGTGTGTGTGTGTGTGTGTGTGTGGATTTCAGCTGACAGAAACTTCTTTTATATTTCCAAATAAATAATGTTAGTAGTCTAAATCCGTCATTTAACTCATTTAACAACATGTGTTTGGAGAGAG
Organism: Scomber colias; assembly: GCA_021039105.1. Classification (NCBI taxonomy): domain Eukaryota; kingdom Metazoa; phylum Chordata; class Actinopteri; order Scombriformes; family Scombridae; genus Scomber; species Scomber colias. The sequence goes on along the minus strand of JAJDFG010001858.1, from coordinate 13,986 downwards.
GCACATACAGTATTTCCACTTTCTCATTGGTCTGTGCTGCCAAGGTTTAAAGACTCATTATAGGTGGGGAAAAAAAAAATCTCATTTGTCATTTTCAAAGTGTCAAAAATTACATTTGTTGTCACTCAACAGCAATGTGACTAATATCCATCACTCTGTATAATCATAGACCAATTTACTGCTTCTTTAGACTGCACACAGTGGAGAGTGAAACATCCCAGCAGGGTGTGATCATGGGCGATTTTAACTGGTCTTCAGATTCGTTATTGTGTCCGACCAATACTCCAAAATGCAAATAAATTCAATAACAGTATACAATTAATAAAAGCAGCAAATTGTCATTTTTATAGAAGCTGGGATGTTTGAATTTTTGGCATTTTTGCTTAACCCTCCTGTTGTGCTCCCGGGTCAAACTGACCCCATCTCTTTTGACTGTTCCTCACTTCCTTCCTTCTCTCCTCCCTTCCTTCCTCATTCCTTCCTTCCTTCCTTCCTTCCTTCCTTCCTTCTTCCCTTCCTCATTCCTTCTTTCCTTCCTCTTTTCCTCCTTCCTTCGTTACTTCCTTCCTTCCTTCCTTCGTTACTTCCTTCCCTCCTTCCTTCCTTCCTCCCTCTTTTCCTTCCTTCCTTATTTCCTCCTTTACTCCCTTCCTTTCTCATTTCCTTCCTTCTTTCCTCTCCTTACTTCTTTCCTTCTTTTCCTCCTTCCTTCCTTCCTCATTTCCTTCCTTCCTTCCTCCGTCTTTTCCTTCCTTCCTTCCTTCCTTCCTTCTTTCCTCCTTTACTCCCTTCCTTTGTTCCTTCCTCATTTCCTTCTTTCCCCACTTCCTTCCTTCTTCTTTCCTCCCTTCCTTCGCTCCTTCCTCATTTCCTTCCTTCCTTCCTTCCTTGACCTGAGCACAACAGGATTTTTTGCTTAATAAAAGGCTTAGTGGTTTTTTTTTGAGAAGAAAGATACGAACAATCACATCTGGTCTGGTGGTTGTGCTACTTTCCACAGCTTTTCCACTTCATCCTGATTGTTGCCATTATTGTCAATTAGCTCAGCATATGGCTCGTGGGAACATGACTAATGACGGCGCACGCGTTATGTAAGCCTTATAAAGAACCGATCGTTGTCTGAGATTAGTCATGAGGCTGGAGAGATGGGATCGCCCAGTGTCTGTCTCGGGGCATCGCCGTTATCAAAGAGCACAATCTGAACTGAATCTAATGGATACGAGCTGCTGCAGCTTCTGGGAAGTCTTTGATTGTTTTTCATCCTCATAAATGCCCGTTGAAAATTAACCCTTTATTGGGCAAATAATTATATTTGGTAACTTCTGTAAATATCCCAAAATATCCTTCCTTCCTCCCTTCCTTCCTTCCTTCCTTTCTTTCCTTCCTCTTTTCCTTTCTCCCTCCCTCATTCCTTATTTCCTCCGTCCTTCCTTCCTTTCCTCCCTTCCTTCTTTCCTTCCTCCCTCCCTCCTTCTCTCCTCCCTTCCTTCCTTTCCTCCCTTCCTTCTTTCCTTCCTCCCTCCCTCCTTCTCTCCTCCCTTCCTTCTTTCCTTCCTCCCTCCCTCCTTCTCTCCTCCCTTCCTTCTTTCCTTCCTTCCATCTGTTCTTCCTCCCTCCCTCCTTCTCTCCTCCCTTCCTTCTCTCCTCCCTTCCTTCTTTCATTCCTCTGTCCTTCCTTCCTTCCTTTCCTTACTTCCATCTGTTCTTCCTCCCTACCCTCCTTCTCTGTTTCTTTCCTCCCCCCTACCCTCCTTCCTTCCTTTCCTTCCTTCCATCTGTCCTTCCTCCCTCCCTCCTTCTCTCCTCCCTTCCTTCTTTCATTCCTGTCCTTCCTTCCTTCCTTTCCTTCCTTTCATCTGTTCTTCCTCCCTCCCTCCTTCTCTCTTTCCTTCCTTCCTTCCTCCTTCCTTCCTTCCTTCCTTCCTTCCTCCCTTCCTTCCAATGAGTGTCCTATAAAGGGTTAAATTATTGTGCTATGAGTCATGTCAACCATTTGGGGCGAGTTACTGTTTGATTGCCATCCACCCCTCCCCCCCCACCCCCTCCCCCCTCCCTTTCTCTCTTTTTATGCAGAGATTTATTTATTATAGCTGTAGTTTAATTAAAATGTGTTTAATTTTAAATTTTTATCCGTGATTTTATCTTCCAACGATGAGAAATGAGAGCAGGTTTCCATGACAGACTCGTTGGAAATTATGTATGTACACAGTGAAAGTTTTGTGGGGATAATATATTCGATTTTGTACTGGATTGTGTGTGCTCATGCATCCTCCCCTGCAGCGTAATGATTTGTTTATGTGTGTGTGTCAGTGCTTGCGTGTGTGTGCTGACAGCTCGGGAAAGTGCTGTCTGTTACGAGACGCAGACATAGCTAGGGTTGCAAAGGGGTGGAAAGTTTCCGGTAAATTTCCGGAAAGAATTAAGGGAATTTATGGGAATTAAATGGGAATTTATGGCAACTGAGGGTAATTTAGTGGAAAGGTATCATCATTAATTCGATTGATTAATTGGATAAAAAAAAGTCCACCCCTTCATTAAAAATCAGAACATTTTAAAACTATTAGTTATTGTTATTTACTTAGGTGCAAATGATAGAACTAGTAACATCAAAGTTCCACTCCTGTCTGTTATTTTTTCCACCATAAGGCTAAATATAGCACTTAGCAAAATATCTCTAAATATATATTACCATATAATGTCATCAAAACCACAGGCTCAAAAGTCAGGGTTGCACGGCACTCATCAGTAAACAAGACTGTTTGAAAATTAGTCTTCATGTATTTCTGGGTCCACTGCAACAGTTTCTGCTTGTGAGCATTGGTTAAGGGTGGCCGAATAGTAGGTTTTTGCACAACTGCAAGCCTCTGGAGGATCCTACACCTTGAGGTTCGTGGGAGTCCAGAGGCACCAGCAGCTTCGAATACCTGTTTGCTGCTTCATGATGGCATTTTAGCAGCTGCTCTCTTGATCCGATGTTTCAAGCAGAAATTGTCCAGAAACTCACAAGTTCAATGGATGCAAGAATTGTGAAGGTGATATCACAGAAGGGGTCCTATGTTAACATGTAACTTGGCCTGTTAAGATGTTTTTTTTATTGAAATAGATTTTGATTTCAGTAATTATGACCTCCTAATGCTGCAAATTCAACAAATGACCATTTTCAGTTCTTTACAACCTATAAAATGTTTTGAAACTGTGTTGAGCATAATAATTTGGAACAGTGCATTTTGAGTTTTTTATTTTTGAAAAAAATACTGTTATCATTGGGACGTTTGTTCAATAAAATTCGAATTATACTCTAACGGTTGATGACTTGAAAATTATACTGACTGTCATTCTCATTGACTATTTAGGAAAATCTGAGAAAAATATCATTTGCATAATAATTTGGAACGCGGTGTATTTATCACCATATAATGTCATCAAAACCACAGGCTCAAAAGTCTGGCTTCAAGTTGTTGTGTGCTCTGGGCTCAAAAGTGTGGTCTCGGATTGTAGAAATCATCTGTGCATGTGATGGAGGAATGCACAGTGCATGTAGGGGGCGTGGCCTCAGTATGCACAGTGCATGTAGGGGGCGTGACCTCAGGATGCACAGTGCATGTAGGGGGCGTGGTCTCAGTATGCACAGTGCATGTAGGGGGCGTGGTCTCAGTATGCACAGTGGATGTAGGGGGCGTGGTCTCAGTATGCACAGTGCATATAGGGGGCGTGGTCTCAGTATGCACAGTGCATGTAGGGGGCGTGGTCTCAGTATGCACAGTACATGTAGGGGGCGTGGCCTCAGTATGCACAGTGCATGTAGGGGGCGTGGTCTCAGTATGCACAGTGGATGTAGGGGGCGTGGTCTCAGTATGCACAGTGCATGTAGGGGGCGTGGTCTCAGTATGCACAGTGCATGTAGGGGGCGTGGTCTCAGTATGCACAGTGCATGTAGGGGGCGTGGTCTCAGTATACACAGTGCATGTAGGGGGCGTGGCCTCAGTATGCAGAGTGGATGTAGGGGGCGTGGTCTCAGTATGCACAGTGCGTGTAGGGGGCGTGGCCTCAGTATGCACAGTGGGTGTAGGGGGCGTGGCCTCAGTATGCACAGTGGGTGTAGGGGGCGTGGCCTCAGTATGCACAGTGCATGTAGGGGGCGTGGTCTCATAGCATAGATATTCAACTGTACTGCATGATATCTGGTTGTTTTAGTCAGAATTATGCTAAAATATTATTTTACACAATTATATTTAAGTTCCCTTATAAGAACATACCTTCAGTTTAGTAAATTCCCGGTTTATTCCCGTTTATTCCCGTTTATTCCCGTTAATTCCCATGGAAAGTTTCCAAGTTTGAAAATTCCCGGAATTTTGCAACCCTAGACATAGCTCTCTTTTTTTTTTTGTCGACATTCCCTCCGAACAGGGCTAAAGGGAGAGCGAGTACTTTCTTGTCTTGTCATATTGAAGAATGGCTCTCATTTTTGGTTGATAATGTGCCTTCAAAATCTTTATAAATCACTGAGTTTTCAACCTTTCAGTGGAGTCAAGCAGGTCGACTTTATGTAAAGCTGAGTTTCCACGCTGTCTACCTGAGTCGATGCACTAATAACATTTATTTTCAGCCTTTACTTTCGTACGTTTCCATGCACACAAGAAATGGTGTTACTCTGTTTGAGGCTGTTTTCTAACACTTGAGATGCATTTCACTGATCTTGAACATTAACCCTCCTGTTGTGTTCGAGTCAAGGAAGGGAGGGAGGAAGGGAGTAAAGGAAAGAAGGCAGGGAGGAAGGAAGGAAGGAGAGAGAAAAGAAGGAACGACAGAAGGAAGAAAGGGGGATGGAGGACGGAAGTAAGGAAAGGAGGAAAGGAAATAAGGTAGGAAGGAAGGATGGGGGAAAGAAAGAAGGAAGGAAGGTGGGAGGGAGGGAGGAAAGAAGGTAGGAAGGTAGGAGGGAGGGAGGGAGGAAGGAAGGAAGGAAGGAAGGAAGGAACGACGGAGGAAAGAAGTCAGGAAGGAAAGACGGAGGAAGGAAGTAAGGGAGGAAAGAAGGTAGGAGTGAGGGAGGGAGGAAAGAAGGAGAGAAGAAGAAAGAGAGGAAGGTAGGGGGGAGGACGGACACAAGGAAGGAAGAAAGGGAGACAGAGGAAGGGAAGAAAGAGAGAAGAAGGAAAGAGAGAAGGAGAGAGGAAGCACAGATGGAAGGAAGGAAGGAAGGAAGGAAGGAACAGTCAAAACAGATGGGTCAATTTGACCCGGGAGGACGACAGGAGGGTTAATCTTGTTCACACCATGTCGAGATGTGGCCTCTGTGCTCTAAGGACAGAAGTAACTGCAGGTTAAAATTAAATGTTATTGTGAGAAAAAGATCTTTTGGAAGTGAGAAAACACTGATAATGACTTAAAGACTTTATAGACTTTATTTTCAGCTTCATTGCCAGCTGACAGTTTGGGTCCAAGTTTACTTCCTGTTAAAGCAAATCACTAAAAACTAATATACGCTGAATTTTGACGTTAACTTAACCCTCCTGTTGTGCTCAGGTCAAGGAAGGAAGGAAGTAACGAACAAAATGAGGAAGGAACGAAGGAAGGGAGGAGAGAGGAAGGAAGGAAGTGGTGAAAGAAGGAAATGAGGAAGAAAAGGAGGAAGGAAGAAAGGGAGGAAAGAGGAAGGAAGTGAGAAAAAAGGAAATGTGGAGGAAAGGAAGTAACGAAGGAAGGAAGGAAGGAAGGAAGGAGGAAAAGAGGAAACAAGTAAGGAGAGGAAAGAAGGAATGAGGACAGAATGAGGAAGGAATGAAGGAAGGAAGGAAGGACGGAAGGAGAAGGAAGGAAGGAAGGAGAGAAGGAAGGATGGACGGAAGGAAGGAAGGAACAGTCAAAAGAGATAGGGTCAATTTGACCTGGGAGCACGACAGGAGGGTTAATTATTGGACATAGTTTCAACAGCTCCATAGCATGTGGTGAGAATACAAAGAAACTCATTACAAAGACGCAAACGTGAAATTCTCAATGCAAAATTTGAATCATTTGTGTATTTGTGCGAGTTGAAAATATTCAATTTGAATAAAGAATGGGCGTGTTTGACAGAGCTGGACTCAGCGGCGGCTTGCAGACAGACATCTGCTGCGAGCCAGACAGCACGCTGGTGCTACCAGGCGGGGAGTTCCTGTCCTCTGAAAAGAAGCTAATGCGGAAGTAACTTAGAGCTGCATTCTATCAAAAGGCCACCAGGGGGCGACCGTCTCTATACAAGTCAATGTGGAAGTAACTTAGAGGTGCATTCTATCAAAAGGCCACCAGGGGGCGACCGTCTCTATACAAGTCAATGCAGAATTCACCAACTTCTCACTTGATTTCTAACCTCAGTAAACGTTTTCAAAATGTGTTTATGGTCTCAATCGCTAGTTTAAAGCCTTCTTCAATGCAGTATGATGTTCATTTGGGACATTTTGGCCTCCCTGATTTTATATGTGACGATAAAGCAGGGTATGCATTAGGGCGTGGCTACGTCCTGATTGACAGGTTGATTGACCAATGTCCTCGAGATCCAGCCCTCGTAACCATAGCAACCTCCCCGCTCCGCCCATGGCTCCGCCTCGTGCCCATATAAGTAGAATCCGTGTTCATTTTTTCCCAGCATGCACCTGAAATTTTCAAGATGGCGCTGCCTAGATTAGAAACTATTGGCTTCTAAGCAGCAGTCCACAAACCAATGGGTGACGTCACGGATGTTACGTCCATTTCTTTTATACAGTCTATGGTTGGAACCACATCCTGCCCTTTAAGCTCATTACATGAAAACATATTATCAACTTCTCCTCTTCATTCTTGCCCCAAATTGCAAAGTTATTCAGGTTAAACATCCAACGACAACAGCAAAGACCGTCTATTGAAACCCTGCCACTTTCCATCGACTCCGGCCATTACTCAACCTTCAGATAAGCATCACCAGTCAGGAGAAGCCCAGATAAAGATGGCAAAAGGACATTATTCAACGTTGTGAATAATTGAAGAGCCTGTGGTCAATTTCCAGAAAAGAAGAGGAAGCCCGTAGCGGTGACTGTGTTGGTTATTGGCTTCGGTGTGGGTCTCTACCCCCCTTACAAAGACATCTGCTTCGTTGCAGTGCTCACGCTGGGTGAAAGAGGACAGGTGGGGCGTCCATCATCCATGCAGAAAGGACAGAGGAACCTTTAAGTCAGCAGGATCCATTGTTCAATGAAGGTCAGCGTAGAGGTGGAAATGAAATAGGGGCGACACCGGAGACAGTGATAATAGCACATCACGGTGGAGGTTTTCTGATTCGCTGCCATATACTTCATCATACCCCTCTGAACAACGAGCACTCCACTTCCACTTAACCCTCAAACAGACAACGTGCACCAGGAGATACAGACTCTTTAACCTTCCTGTTGTCCTCCCGGGTCCTTCCTCTGTCCTTCCTCTGTCCTTCCTTCCTTCCTTCCTTCCTCAGATCTAAGTTCAGCTGTTAGGGTAAATGTTCCCTCCTTCTGTCCTTTCTTCCTTCCTTCATCTGTCCTTCCTTCATCTGTTCTTCCTTCCTTCCTTCCTTCCTTCCTTCCTTCCCTCCCTCCCTCCCTCCTTTCCATCCTTCTTTCTCCCTCCTTCCTTTCCTTCCCTTCTTCCCTCCTTTCCTTCCTTCTTCCCTCCTTTCCTTCCTACCTCCATCCCTTCCTCCCTCCTTTCCTTCCTTTCCTTCCTTCTTTCTTCATTCCTTCCTTCCTTCCTTCCTCCCTCCCTTCCATCCCTCTGTCTCCCTCCTTCCTTTCCTTCCCTTCTTCCCTCCTTTCCTTCCTTCTTCCCTCCTTTCCTTCCTACCTTCATTCCTTCCTCCTTTCCTTCCTCCCTTTCCTCCTGCAAGTGACATAACTAGTAAGGCCTGTTTAAGGGTTAAGACAAGGTGGCATTGTTTAAATTGGGCCGGTTGTGACAGCGCATACTCTCCGAAAACTAATGTCAAGGATACGGTAGTTGAACAAGAATGACTCCACTTCCAGCAGGAGACTCATGATTTGTATGAGAGTCATCGTGGCTGACAGCAAATGTACACACCCATCCATCCATCCATCCATCCATCCATCCATCCATTTATTCCTCTCCAAACACTCACACATGCTGATTTTCCACCGTGTTACTTCAATGTCAAAATGCTGTGTTTCCAGTTAAGTCACCTCAGTCTCAGCGTCTAAGTTTGGGAAATGTATTTTTATTATTTAACCCTTAAAAAGATTTAAAATTAGATTTAAAAAATCCTTACTAGTTATGTCATTTGCACCGGAAGGAAGGAAGGAAAGAAGGAAGGAAGGAAGAAAGGAAAGAAGGAAGGAAGGAAGGAACGGAGGGAAGAAGGAAGGAAAGGAAGGAGGGAGGAAGGAAGGAAGGTAGGAAGGAAAGGAGGGAGAAGGAAAGGAGGGAGGAAGGAAGGGAAGGAAGAAGGAAGGAAAGGAAGGAGGGAGGAAGGAAGGAAGGAAGGTAGGAAGGAAAGGAGGGAGGAAGAAGGAAGGAAATTAGGGAGGGGAGGGAGGGAGGGAGGAAGGAAGGAAGGAAGGGTTGGAAAAAATGAAGGAAGTAAGGGAGGAAAGAAGGAACAGTCAAAACAAAAAGGGGTCAATTTGACCCGGGAGGACGACAGGAAGTTTAAAGAGTCTGTATCTCCTGGTGCACGTTGCCTGTTTAAGGGTTAACGTGTCATCATGAGACCGTTTACTGTCACACTTTCTCCAACGGTGGGCCAACATGTCATCACACACCCATTAACTATATTCTCCTGTGTGCTCACTTTATGCCAAATAGGTGTATCATCATTTCTCAGCCTGCTTTACAAGCTACACCTAACATTTACTGTAAGTGTAATATAACATGTTTTATGAGGCAGTATTTAAAAAGGACAGACATTAAAAAGTATTAATGGTTCCTTTTAACTACATTTGAATCTGCAAATATCCTGTCGCACGGTCTTTAAATAATTTGCACTAAATACTGTATGACGAGGGCTGCAACTAACTAGTGTTTTAATTATTGATCCATTCATTCTGTATTATTTGCTGATTCGATTCCTAATAGTGAAAACCAGTCTTCAGGTTGGTTGTTGTGTCTGACCAATACTCCAAAATGCAAATAAATTTAACAACAGTATAAAATGAAATAAAGCAGAAGATTGTCAGACATGAAAATGGGTCATGGGTGAAAAAGGTGAGAAGGATACGACCCCTCTAGGGAGGTTAGGGCTTGAAAGCATCAATCTGCATTTTGAGAGGAAATTCAAGCAGAACTACAACCCGACCCCGGATAAGCAGCAGAAGACGGACGGACGGAGGACGGTACAGTTTGATGAAAGTGCAAAGATTAAAAGAAACATGTTCAACACCAACACAACATACAACTAGTATACTAGTGCACAAGTGTGGATGTAGTAGTTGTTGGAAACTCCTGTACTTGCACAGGATTCACACTGACTGATAAATTCAACACAAGACTCTCAGCACATGCAGTGTGTGTGTGTGTGTGTGGGGGGGGGGGGGGGGGGGGGGGGGGGGGGGGGGGGGTGGTGTGTGTGTGTGTGTTATCAAAACAGTCTACACTCAGATATGCAGAAACACTTCAAAGCAAATACCAAACAACCTCTTTTTACAATCTCCACAATATCAAACATCCCAACAACAAATGTTTTCAGAGTCATAAAAAAACACACAATGCACATTAACAACACACACACACACACACACACACACACACACACACACACACACACACACACATTAGAGTAGCTCCCTTATGCAATGACCTTTCTCCTAGCAAACTCCTCCACAGCATCTCTAAAGTCCAGGTCTCTCACAGGTTCAGACTCTGTTGCCAGTAATGATAAAAGGACTTCAGACTCATTTTTGATTCTCCCCAAATGAGAAAATGAGCTCTCCCCCTCACAGTTTGTCACCGGCACCGTGAGGAACATCCTCAAAGCCACATAAACATTAGGGATGACTAACTGCAGCCAAACTTCAATCTGGTTTCAGCATGTTTGAGGGTGACTTGTCTGTTTCAGCCAACATGAAGGACCGGAAGTGCAGACACTTAAAACTCGCTGTTCCTCCTACGGGACGGACCGGAAGTTGGGAGGTAGCCACAAGTTCTTCTGAATGTTTTAAACAGCAACCCTTAAACATATATATTCATGCCGTACATTGTTAGAGAGCTTAGATTCCCCTGATTCATTCAAGACCACTCACGACTTATATGGTTGCTCACAGCCGTAATAGTATTAGCGGTTAGCTCGGCTAGCCACTCAGCTAAAGTAAGCTAACAGCTATAATGCTACATACCTTCAAAGTCTTCCCTTTATCCACAACGATCATCTTATGACTCAGGACTTCCGGTACAGCTCGCCAAGTATCCATTCTGCTGAAATATGAAATCCGTTTCCATAAAAACCGGGATACTTTCCTCAATATGTCAACATGTATTTAGTCCAACACGTAACGTAATACACGCGGAACAAACCATATCCGGTCCGATTACGTCATTTCCTTTCGCGTGCATCTGTGGGACACGTGACTGTTTCATACGACACCACACACCAGCCAATCAGTGCTTAGGATGAGGCAGCACATGTCTCCAAAGCCAATGAGGACAACGTGGGTGACAATAGGTGCGTGTATTAATATATATAGTAATATACAGTCTATGGTATTAATATATATAGTAATATACAGTCTATGGTATTAATATATATAATAATATACAGTCTATGGTATTAATATATAATAATATACAGTCTATGGTATTAATATATATAGTAATATACAGTCTATGGTATTAATATATATAGTAATATACAGTCTATGGTATTAATATATATAATAATATACAGTCTATGGTATTAATATATATAGTAATATACAGTCTATGGTATTAATATATATAGTAATATACAGTCTATGGTATTAATATATATAGTAATATACAGTCTATGGTATTAATATATATAGTAATATACAGTCTATGGTATTAATATATATAGTAATATACAGTCTATGGTATTAATATATATAGTAATATACAGTCTATGGTATTAATATATATAATAATATACAGTCTATGGTATTAATATATATAGTAATATACAGTCTATGGTATTAATATATATAATAATATACAGTCTATGGTATTAATATATATAGTAATATACAGTCTATGGTATTAATATATATAATAATATACAGTCTATGGTATTAAATATATATAATAATATACAGTCTATGGTATTAACAGAGACATTATAATAAGAGCCTTAGAAGGACTTTGGTATTAATGAGGTCTACAAGTGACGGAGGCCTCTGGGTATTTTTTCTTCTTCTTCTTCTTTTTTTTCTCTTCCCAATTCAAGGCTCCCGCATACCTTCAAATCACAATCATTTGCCACTTGACCCCCCCCCCCCCCCCCCCCCCCCCCCCCACAAAAAAAAAAAAAAAATTCTGATCGGATCTGCATGATTCACGTAGGTCATCTATTTTGGTTTCAAAACGGCGAATTTCGCCGAAAGGTGAGGGATTTTCACGTCTGGATTATCATTTTTATACAAGCTGGGATGTTTGAATTTTTTGGCAATTTTGGTTAGTGGTGAAAAATAAAGACTGGTAGATTTAAATAACCAGCAATTACTACAAATAACTATCTGGTAGACATAAATAATTATATGGCAGATATAAATAACCAACTATAACTGTAAATAAATATCTAGTACAGTAAATATAAATAACCATAACTATTAATAACCATCTGGTACAGTAGATATAAATAACTATAACTACAAATAATTATCTGGTAGGTATGAATAACTACCTATAAATAACTATATGGCAGATATAAATAACTATAACTATTAATAACTGTCTGTTGGTATAGATATGTATATATTTTTACAGATATAACTACTACAGTGCAAATATCACAGGTCTTTATATCTTTAGTCTGAGTGATGACGAGCTAACCAGAGACTATTCATCACATCACATTTATCTAATTCTTTTTCTTTTACTCCTTCAGCTCTGTTCATCATCTCTTCCTCCTTCTCTGTTTGTGCATCTTTAATAATGATGTTCATGAAGCCGAACAAGCTTTTTTTTTCTTTTCTTCCTGCTTTCACTCGTTATTCGATATGAAAAGTCTGCTGCAGGCTGTTCTGAGATTGCGGAGATGTTAAAAATGTGTTTTTGTGCTGTGGTGCGTTCAGGCTCTGTGGGAACCTTCAACCTCTCGACGCTGAAGATCAGCAGCTTTTTTTTTTTTATTGGAGGAGAGACACGACATCATGTAATCCTTTTCATGATGTGTATTTATTGTTTTTTTTTTTCTTATGGGACTCATTTTATATAAAAGCTTGTAAATGAAATGTTCCTCAGTGGCCAACACATGCACTCATACTCCATCCAATAATAAAATATTAACCTCTGTAGACTTGAACAGTAGCTGTAAAAAAAAAAAAAAAAAAAAGTTTTATTCATTTTGAAGAATAGTGACTACTGTGTTCAGTATGGTTTTGTGGTCATTTTGGATTCAAACTGTGGAAAAACACTGGAATTTTTTATTTTAAAGCATCAATAAAAACTTATCAAACCCCTCTTGTAACATAATCCACTTTCCTCCTATCCATCTGTATGCTCAGTTTATTTCAAACATTCATATCTCCAACAGACTCCTTCTGTCTCAGTCAGGCGGGGAGTTCCTGTCCTCTGAAATGATTAGAGCTGCATTCTATCAAAAGGCCACCAGGGGGCGACCGTCTCTATACAAGTCAATGGAGAATTTACCAACTTCTCACTTGATTTCTAACCTCAGTAAACGTTTTCAAAATGTGTTTATGGTCTCAATCGCTAGTTTAAAGCCTTCTTCAATGCAGTATGATGTTCATTTGGGACATTTTGGCCTCCCTGATTTTATATGTGACGATAAAGCAGGGTATGCATTAGGGCGTGGCTACGTCCTGATTGACAGGTTGATTGACCAATGTCCTCCAGATCCAGCCCTCGCAACCAATCGCAGCCTCCCCGCTCCGCCGTTGGTCCCGCCCATACGTCCGCCCATGACTCCGCCTCATGCCCATATAAGTAGAATCCGTGTTCATTTTTTCCCAGCATGCACCTGAAATTTTCAAGATGGCGCTGCCTAGATTAGAAACTATTGGCTTCCGAGCAGCAGTCCACAAACCAATGGGTGACGTCACGTATGTTACGTCTGTTTCTTTTATACAGTCTGTGGTCTCAGTCCTCAGAAACAACCATTTCCAGCCTCCGAACAGACATAGATATGTGTTGATTTGTCAAATTGTGGCTTCCATTCAACAAAACTGCCTCACACTCTGAAGCCCTGAAACATTGGTATGCTCTGCCACGGGTTTAATCATAAACTGTGAGGCGGCTGATGCTGCAGTTAGTCGTCTGCTGGTGTGATACGGAGTAAAATAATAATATGACACATCGCTACGGTAACGGCTTCATTTCCAAACACAGCACATCACTGTTTCTATTGACTGGCTGTGTACAGTACATTCACAGGGTCCATAGATCATGAATGGGAGAATGAATATTTACTGTATAAATGGAGGTGGCTGTAGATAAGTACTGTAAATGTTGTAAAAGTTTAACCCTTTATTGGGCAAATAATTATATTTGGTAACTCCTGTAAATATCCCAAAATATCTTTCCTTCTTTCCGTCCTTCCTTCCTTTCCTTCCTCCCTGCCTTCTTTCTTCCCTTCCTCTTTACCTTTCTCCCTCCCTTGTTCCTTATTTCCGCCTTCCTTTCCTTCCTTCCATCTGTCCTTCCTCCCTCCCTCCCACCTTCTCTCCTCCCTTCCTTCTTTCCTTCCTTCCATCTGTCCTTCCTCCCTCCCTCCCACCTTCTCTCCTCCCTTCCTTCTTTCCTTCCTTCCATCTGTCCTTCCTCCCTCCCTCCCACCTTCTCTCCTCCCTTCCTTCTTTC
>JAJDFG010001857.1:0-25046 GCA_021039105.1 Scomber colias | reverse complement strand
CCTTCTTTCTTTCCTCCCTCTTTTCCTTCCTCCCTCCCTCCTTTCCTTCCTTACCTCCTTCTCTCTTTCTTTCTTTCCTCCCTCCTTCCTTCCTTCCTTCCTCCTTTCCTTCCTCCCTCCCTCCTTTCCTTCCTTACCTCCTTCTCATCTTTCTTTCCTTCCTCCCTCCCTCCTTTCCTTCCTTACCTCCTTCTCTCTTTCTTTCCTTCCTCCCTCCCTCCTTTCCTTCCTTACCTCCTTCTCTTTTTCTTTCCTCCCTCCTTCCTTCTTTCCTCCCTCCTTTCTTTCCTTACCTCCTTGTCTCTTTCTTTCTTTCCTCCCTCCTTCCTTCTTTCCACCCTCCCTCCCTCCTTTCCTTCCTTCCTTCTTCCTCCCTCCCTCCTTTCCTTCCTTCTTCCTTCCCTCCTTCCTCCCTCCTTTCCTTCCTTCCTTCTTCCTCCCTCCCTCCTTTCCTCCCTCCTTTCCTTCCTTCTTCCTCCCTCCCTTCCTTCCTTGACTCAAGGAAAACAGGAGGGTTAAGGGGACTTCTAAATCTGTCCTCGATTTCAGCTGCAATCCCACCCTACACCTGCACGATATACTGCTCTTAGTTCTCTTTGATCCTTAACTTTTTCATCTGAATTACATGACAGGAGGAAAGTGTGTCTGTGCGTTTGTTATATACACATACAGTCCCTCTCATGCTTTCACACAGACAGGCGTGTTGAATGCCATCAGACCGTCGACTGATAAACACAGCTGAAACGCCTCCTGTGCAGATAAGCCGGTAACCACACCAGCTTCATTGTTGATGAGTGACCACGTGAAGTTAGATAGGAGCATATTTGCATAGCCAGCAGGTGGATAGGCAGAGTCTAGCTCGGTAATCTTTGTTTACATTAAACCTCTGTTGGCATGATACTTGTTCCTGTCCTCTGAAATGAGGCCAACGCGGAAGTAACTTAGAGCTGCATTCTATCAAAAGGCCACCAGGGGGCGACCGTCTCTATACAAGTCAATGGAGAATTCACCAACTTCTCACTTGATTTCTAACCTCAGTAAACGTTTTCAAAATGTGTTTTATGGTCTCAATCGCTAGTTTAAAGCCTTCTTCAATGCAGTATGATGTTCATTTGGGACATTTTGGCCTCCCTGATTTTATATTTGACGATAAAGCAGGGTATGTATTAGGGCGTGGCTACGTCCTGATTGACAGGTTGATTGACCAATGTCCTCGAGATCCAGCCCTCGCAACCATAGTAACCTCCCCGCTCCGCCCATGCCTCCACCTCATGCCCATATAAGTAGAATCCGTGTTTTAATTTTTCCCAGCATGCACCTGAAATTTTCAAGATGGCGCTGTCTAGATCTGAAACTATTGGCTTCCGAGCAGCAGTCCACAAACCAATGGGTGACGTCACGGATGTTACGTCCATTTCTTTTATACAGTCTGTGGTTAGGAAGCATGAGTATTTAGTTACAGGCTAGATTGGTGATAACTATATATGAGGACTCCATGTAGCATTTAGTTTGGACTCGGCTTCACATCTCCTTCCTCTTCTTTGTGTTCCACTTATCACCGGCCGTCAGACTAACTCCGCTCTAAACCTCTTGCCATTAAGGTTTAAAAGGGCGAGAGAGCATTCTTGACACCCAGAGCAGCTCTGCCCCCTAAGAAATGTTTGCATAACTAAAACTCTAATCTGCACTCTGTCAACTTCCCCTGGGTAAATAAAGGTTTAATCATAATGTTGCCTGCAGATATGCCGGTTTAATTTACAAAAGGTGGGAATGAGATCCAATGAAATATTCATAGAGCTTTACACAAGTGACCAAAATAGAATCAGTGGTCCGAATACCTCTGGACAACTCCCTCCCTCAAATTTGCACTCATGACTACTTAATAACCTTTGTGTTGTCCTCCCGGGTCCTTCCTCTGTCCTTCCTTCCTTCCTTCCTTCCTTCCTCTGTCCTTCCTTCCTTCCTTCCTTCCTTCCTCTGTCCTTCCTTCCTTCCTTCCTTCCTCAGATCTAAGTTCAGCTGTTAGGGTAAATGTTCCTCCTTCTGTCCTTTCTTCCTTCCTTCATCTGTCCTTCCTTTCTTCATTCCTTCCTTCCTTCCTTTCTTCCTCCCTCCCTCCCTTCCTTCCTTCCTCCCTCCTTTCCATCCTTCTTCCTCCATCCTTCCTTTCCTTCCTTCTTCCCTCCTGTCCTTCCTCCCTCCTTCCTTTCCTTCCTTCTTCCTCCCTTGCTTCCCTTCCTTCCTCCTTTCCTTCATCTTCCCTCCTTTCCTTCCTACCTTCCTCCCTCCTTCCTTTCCTTCCTTCTTCCTCCCTTGCTTCCCTTCCTTCCTCCTTTCCTTCCTTTCCTTCCTTCTTCCCTCCTGTCCTTCCTCCCTCCTTCCTTTCCTTCCTTCTTCCTCCCTTGCTTCCCTTCCTTCCTCCTTTCCTTTATCTTCCCTCCTTTCCTTCCTACCTTCCTCCCTCCTTCCTTTCCTTCCTTCTTCCTCCCTTGCTTCCCTTCCTTCCTCCTTTCCTTCCTTTCCTTCCTACCTTCCTTCCTTCCTCCCTCCTTCCTTTCCTTCCTTCTTCCCTCCTTTCCTACCTTCCTTCCTTCCTTCCTCCCTCCTTTCCTTCCTTCCTTCCTTACTTTAGGTGCAAATGACATAACTAGTAAGGTCTGTTTAAGGGTTAACATCTTATTTTTTAGCATAACTCGACATATCCACGTTGCTTTAAACTCTTCAATCCTGGTAACATTTTGTGATTTTGACTTGGTTGCTCAGATACCCTTTTTTTTTTTTTTTTTTGGTGACCTCTGTCTGACCTGACTTCAATTGATCAGACGTATCTCAATCAGCTGTGTGACCCTGTTAAATCCACGTCTTTGATCAGTTTGATTTCCCCATGGGCCTTCCTCGACCTTATCCACCCGTGTCTCTCTTTTTATGCTTCTTCCTTTTAACCCTTAAACAGGCCTTACTGGTTATGTCATTTGCACCTAAAGTAAGGAAGGAAGGAAGGAAAGAAGGAAGGAAGGAAGGAAGGAAGGAAAGGAGGGAAGGAGGGAAGAAGGAAGGAAAGCAGGAAGGAAGGGAAGCAAGGGAGGAAGAAGGAAGGAAATAAGGAGGGAGGAAGGTAGGAAGGGAGGGAGGGAGGAAGGAAGGAAGGAAGGGAGGAAGAAGGAAGGGAGGAAGAAGGAAGGAAAGGAGGGAGGAAGGAAGGAAGGGAGGGAGGGGAGGAAGGAAGGAAGGGAGGAAGAAGGAAGGAAAGGAGGGAGGAAGGAAGGAAGGGGAGGGAGGGAGGAAGGAAGGAAGGGAGGAAGAAGGAAGGAAAGGAGGGAGGAAGGAAGGAAGGAAGGGAGGGAGGGAGGAAGGAAGGGAGGGAGGGAGGAAGGCAGGAAGGGAGGAAGGAAGGAAGGAAGGGAAGGAGGGAAGAAGGAAGGAAAGCAGGAAGGAAGGGAAGCAAGGGAGGAAGAAGGAAGGAAATAAGGAGGGAGGAAGGTAGGAAGGAAAGGAGGGAGGAAGGGAAGGAAGGGAGGAAGAAAGAAGGAAAGGAGGAGGAAGGAAGGAAGGGAGGGAGGGAGGAAGGAAGGAAGGGAGGAAGAAAGGAAGGAAAGGAGGGAGGAAGGAAGGAAGGAAGGCAGGGAGGGAGGAAGGCAGGAAGGGAGGAAGGAAGGAAGGAAGGGAGGGAGGGAGGAAGGAAGGAAGGGAGGGAGGGAGGAAGGCAGGAAGGGAGGAAGTAAGGAAGAAAGGAAGAAAGGACAGAAGGAGGGAACATTTACCCTAACAGCTGAACTTAGATCTGAGGAAGGAAGGAAGGAAGGACAGAGGAAGGACCCGGGAGGGACAACAGGAAGGTTAAAGAGTCTGTATCTCCTGGTGCACGTGTCTGTTTAAGGGTTAAGCAGCATAATTGCTTTTCTGAATGACACTGATATTAAATAGAGCATTTATCTCATGGCTAAAACCGAGTAACTTGTATTTTTTTTGTGTGAATTAAAGCTTTTACCATTTGTAAGCCAAACATGTACATCATTTCCCATTTAACTTTACAGCACTTAAACCCCACCATTACATCTCAGACTAGATTATTTTATACGAAAAATAAAGCTCCAAAAGTCTCCCATAATCCCATAATGGTAGAGAAAGACTCCAGGATACATTATTGCCTTTTTAAAAGCACATTTCCGAACAATGAAATGCATAAAGATAATGTGCAAAGAGCCATTTCATATAGCAGGCTTTTATTTAGAGTTGATTAACCCTTAAACAGACAACGTGCACCAGGAGATACAGACTCTTTAACCTTCCTGTTGTCCTCCCGGGTCCTTCCTCTGTCCTTCCTTCCTTCCTTCCTTCATCTGTCCTTCCTTCCTTCCTTCCTTCCTTCCTTCCTTAGATCTAAGTTTTCTTCCTTCCTTCATCTGTCCTTCCTTTCTTCCTTCCTTCCTTCCGTCCTCCCTCCCTCCCTCCCTCCCTTCCTTCCTTCCTCTCTCCTTTCCATCCTTCTTCCTCCCTCCTCCCTTTCCTTCCTTCTTCCTACCTTCCTTCCTTCCTCCCTCCTTTCCTTCCTTCTTCCCTCCTTTCCTACCTTCCTTCCTCCCTCCCTCCTTTCCTTCCTACCTTCCTTCCTTCCTCCCTCCTTTCTTTCCTTCTTCCCTCCTTTCCTACCTTCCTTCCTTCCTCCCTCCTTTCCTTCCTTCTTCCCTCCTTTCCTACCTTCCTTCCTTCCTCCCTCCTTTCCTTCCTTCCTTCCTCCCTCCCTCCTTTCTTTCCTACCTTCCTTCCTTCCTCCCTCCTTTCCTTCCTTCTTCCCTCCTTTCCTACCTTCCTTCCTCCCTCCCTCCTTTCCTTCCTACCTTCCTTCCTTCCTCCCTTCCGTCCTCCCTCCCTCCCTCACTCCCCTCCCTCCCTCCCTTCCTTTCCTTCCTCTCTCCTTTCCATCCTTCTTCCTCCCTCCTCCTTTCCTTCCTTCTTCCTACCTTCCTTCCTTCCTCCCTCCTTTCCTTCCTTCTTCCCTCCTTTCCTACCTTCCTTCCTTCCTCCCTCCTTTCCTTCCTTCCTCCCTCCCTCCCTCCTTTCTTTCCTACCTTCCTTCCTTCCTCCCTCCTTTCCTTCCTTCTTCCCTCCTTTCCTACCTTCCTTCCTCCCTCCCTCCTTTCTTTCCTACCTTCCTTCCTTCCTCCCTCCTTTCCTTCCTTCTTCCCTCCTTTCCTACCTTCCTCCCTCCCTCCCTCCTTTCTTTCCTACCTTCCTTCCTTCCTCCCTCCTTTCCTTCCTTCTTCCCTCCTTTCCTACCTTCCTTCCTCCCTCCCTCCTTTCCTTCCTACCTTCCTTCCTCCCTCCTTTCCTTTCCTACCTTCCTTCCTTCCTCCCTCCTTTCCTTCCTTCCTTCCTTACTTTAGGTGCATAATGACATAACTAGTAAGGCCTGTTTAAAGGGTTATAATGTATTTAGGTGTAATCGGGAAAGGAAAGTCCATCATGACAGACAGCCAACATTACAGATTTATACCGTCCAATCTATATTTACAGACACGTTGTATTATATATGAGGAGCTGGGGTGGCCATACTCTTTGAATTTTTGATGTAGAGTGCATTTACTGTGTTGATGCAAAACTCAAATGATTCTTAATCAAGAACATTTGACTTCACTATGTCAAACTAACAATTTCAAAGCTTCTCTCTGTTGCTACATAACATAAAACATACCTTAACCCTTAAACAGACAAACGTGCACCAGGAGATACAGACATCTTTAACCTTCCTGTCATCCTCCCGGGTCCTTCCTCTGTCCTTCCGTCCTTCCTTCCTTCATCTGTCCTTCCTTCCTTCCTTCCTTCCTTAGATCTAAGTTCAGCTGTTAGGGTAAATATTCCCTCCTTCTGTCCTTTCTTCCTTCCTTCATCTGTCCTTCCTTCCTCTGTCCTTCCTTTCTTCCTTCCTTCATCTGTCCTTCCTTTCTTTCTTCCTTCCTTCCTCTGTCCTTCCTTTCTTCCTTCCTTCCTTCCGTCCTCCCCTCCCTCCCTTCCTTCCTTCCTCTCCTTTCCATCCTTCTTCCTCCCTCTCCCTTTCCTTCCTTCTTCCTACCTTCCTTCCTTCCTCCCTCCTTTCCTTCCTTCTTCCCTCCTTTCCTTCCTTCCTTCCTCCTTCCTTTCCTTCCTTCCTCCCTCCCTCCTTTCTTTCCTACCTTCCTTCCTTCCTCCCTCCTTTCCTTCCTTCTTCCCTCCTTTCCTACCTTCCTTCCTTCCTCCCTCCTTTCCTTCCTTCCTTCCTTACTTTAGGTGCAAATGACATAACTAGTAAGGCCTGTTAAGGGTTAAACAGAACTTGAGAGGTCATGTTTTGGACCAATGCTTCATGTAGATACCCATGGATGTTTTTATTTAAATTTTGTTTTGCAGTTGGAAAAGACAAGGTCATCTAGTATCTAGTATCAGTATATAAGGAAAAAAGGAAGGAAGGAAGAAAGAAAGAAAGGGAGGAACGACAGATGGAAGGAAGGAAGGAAGGACAGAAGGAAGAAAGGGAGGAACGACAGATGGAACGAAGAAAGAAAGGAAGGAATGAAGAAAGGAAAAAAAGGAAGGAAGGAAAGAAGGGAGGATGGAAGAACAGAAGGAAGAACAAAGAAAGGAAAAAAGGGAAGGACAGAAGGAAGAAAAAGGAAGGAAGTCAGAAAGGAAAAATGGACAAATGGAAGGAAGGTGAGAAGGAAAGATAAGGAGAAGGAAAAAAGGACCAGGTGGAAGGAAGGAAAGAATAAAAGTGAGGAAGGAAGAAAGGATTGGAAAAGGAGACGGAGGAAAGATGAAAGGGAGAAAGGAATGAAGGAAGGAAAGATGGAAGGAATGAAGAAAGGAAAGATGGAAAGATGGAAGGATGGGTGGTGGAAGGAAGGAAAATAAGACAGGAAGACAGGAAGGAAAGATGGAAGGAAGGAAGGAGAAAAAGACAGGGAGGAAAGTGGGCCAAAATGGACCCCTCGGCGGGCCGGTTCTGGCCCACGGGCCCGCATGTTTGACACCCCTGATCTAAACATTTTTAGGGCAACAGTTCACCTGACACATAGAAGTCCTTCAGGAACTGCTCGGCTCTGTACTGAGGGGTTAGAGTTGAGTTTCGTAGTTTCTTCGCCGACAAAGACAGAGCCGTGTTCAGCCACTTCGCCATGCTTACATTGCTTTGAAGGGGAGGGGCTCAGTGTGTGGAGGGAACATAATGATCTACCATAATAATAATAATAATAATAATAATACATTTTATTTGATGGCGCCTTTCAAGTCACCCAAGGTCACCTTACAAAGAATATCACAGAATAAAACAACACACATTATTAAAACCAGACATCAAACTAAAAGAAAACCTAAAAACAAGTGTAGTGCACAGTGTTAAAGTGAGTATGACATGCTTTGGATGAGATGATCCCAAACAGTAAAAGCTCAAGATATAACAAGAGACAGCATCCACTGATTTTGATATTTTTAATAACACCACAACCTGTCATTATAATCATGGGAGACTAATGAATGAAGCAGAAAGAATAGTTTATAATTCAGATGATACTGATGATTAAGTATTGTCAGAAGTCACTCATCAGACTCGACAGGGAGATTTTGAATAGAGGGATATTAGTTCTGAGTAGCAGTGAAATAAATCCCTCCCATTGTGTCTAGACACCGGTGATGGTGGCTGATGACTTCTACTGAGACTGATAAAACAGACGAGGTTAATGAAGTGTTGAATCTGCGAAGACTGGGCAGTGATGGGGATTTGGTTGGGGCGTGCAGATTGCCACTACGAAAGCATTAAAGCAGAGAGAGAGAGAGAGAAAACATATTTAAAAAGACAGCCGCAAATGAAGACAAATGACAATGAAGGTGTGTCACTGCGCTATTGGGTTAGATTGGACCGGCTGAAATTATGATTGAACATGTTGGATGGATGGGAACGACAGATGGTTTGAGAAATATAACTACATGCCCGAGCATGCAAAAGATGGTCTTGTCATTTGTCTGTGTTTTCCAAAGCTGTCACAATTCATTCATAAGGTGTGTGGTTGGGTCCTGGGTAGGTTGAAGCATGAAATCCAATGGGTTAGGTTATTAGAAAGACGATAGTTTGGGTTAAAATGATCACTGTGGGTTGAAGGTACTCCTCATTCTCCTTAAAGTTTGGTTACCTTTGTTGCCATGGCTCAACCGAGACGATCGCAGTTACATTTCTTAAAAGGACTCGTGACTGACAAGAAGACCACTGTTCGTTTACCATTTCCAATATCCAAAGTTGGGTAAAACCATCCACCCGACCCATCTCAACCTTTATTTACATCATCTGAAGCGTGCCACTGCTCTGGGCCATAATTATTATAGCTACTAGATAGCAAATGACAATGAAGGTGTGTCACTGCGCTATTGGGCTAGATTGAATCAGCTGATGTGAACAGAAAGGAAATTATGATTGAGCATGTTTGATGGATGGGAACGACAGATGGTTTGAGAAATATAACTACATGCCCGAGCATGCAAAAGATGGTCTTGTCATTTGTCTCTGTTTTCCAAAGCTGTCACAATTCATTCATAAGGATGGTTTTTGTTGTGAAAATGCTGTGGTTGGGTCCTGGTTAGGTTAAGGCATGAAATCCAGTTGGTTAGGTTATTAGAAAGACGATAGTTTGGGTTGAAATGATCACTGTGGGTTGAAGGTACTCCTCATTCTCCTTAAAGTTAGGTGACCTTCGTTGCCATGGTTCGACGAGACGATCGCAGTTAGATAGTTAGATAGATAGATAGATAGATAGCCTTTATTGTCCCATGGGAAAATTCGTTTTCACAATCTGTCAGATACACCACCACACATTGAGAAACATTGAGTTACATTTGTTATAAAGTCTATCATACCTCGTGATTGACGAAGAAGACCACAGTTCAATTACCATTTCCGATATCCGAAGTTGGGTAATACCATCCACCCGACCCATCTCAACCTTTATTTACATCATCTGAAGCGTGCCACTGCTCTGGGTCATAATTATTACAGCTACTAGATAGCATCTGTCACTCAAACATAGCCATATGTCCTTTTTGGGGCTACTCAGATTCCAACTATTGTGTTGTTTTTCTCCATATGTCACAACTAATTGCTTTCAGAAGACTCCCAGTTTCACAGTCATGAATATCACATGAGAGGGTCACTACAGTGGTCTTGTTAAAAAAAAAAAGGACCCTATCTGACAGCACCAAAGAAACCCATGGTGCCACGACTGCATCACCAAGCAATCCATGTCAATATTTCCACTGCCTGTTACCGTGCCAACACATCTCAAAAGCACGTTTTTCATCCTTTCAATGGATGGTCTACTAATTTTTTCAGATGTGGCTCAACTACAAGTCCTTTCACAACCTTCAAAAGAAACATACTTTTTTTTTTCTTCTTCTCTTCTACAGTTTATTAGGAGCGTATGCAGAATGTAAAACCCTACTCTTCCTTATTAAGATCTTATCTATAGGCAGAGGAGAGGACAGAGAAGTAGAGCACACAGGGGAAAAGAAAGGATATAGATAGAGATTGGTAGAGACACGCACAGTAAGGTATGTCTGAACCCCTGGTGTGAATCATATCTGAGCCTGTGGAGTTCAAACACAAACCCCTACATCCTCATATATCAGTCCACCTACTGGGTTAACACACAGCGGTGTCCTTTTTGAGCTTGATACTGTATGACCGAGGACATCATCATCCAGTCTTTATCTTCGTCTTTTACATGTCAGTCAGGCTCTTTTTTTCCTTCAGATCCATTGCGGCTTTGAATCATTCAAAAGAATCTATCCTTTTCTGTGCCATTACTGTATATTTTCCCTGGTATTGATTTATTTTTGCTCTTTCCTTTCTTTTTATTCAAGGATCCTGGCTTAAATCTATAGTCTTTGGTTTCACTTTGACTCTTAAAAGGCTGGTGTAAAGTCTCACTTCTTATTCACAACACTTGTAATAAGCCTTCTTTTCACAGACTCCAATTGGGTTTTATTCTCTTTATATAATAACTATTTCTTTTGATAGAGCAGAAGGCATTTGATTAAGTATATACATATGGATAAGAGCTTTGAGGTCAGAGTAATTACAGATTCCACACATACTCCACAAGGTGATTTTTTTTTTACTCAAAGATGGATATTCTCTCTGCATTTCACTCAAAACCTAAATGGCCAGCCTTGTGATGATGTTTGATGAAAGTCAGTGGATCACTAAATTGAGTAGGATTCATTATCTTGGGGAACATAAATGACTGAAAAGGAATATTTAACGTAAATCAATTCAACGCCTTTATTGCCGTTGCACAGCAGTACGACGAAATGATGTGTCTCCAGTGGCTGATAACACATAAAAAAAACCCAAACAACAGACAGTATACATAAAACAACATAGAGTGGGACTCATAAAAGACACTATGGATTAAAAAAGAGAACATAAATGGATATCACTACCAGCTTTGATAGATAGGTAGGTAGGTAGGTAGGTAGGTAGATAGGTAGGTAGATAGGTAGGTAGGTAGGTAGGTAGATAGGTAGGTAGGTAGGTAGGTAGATAGGTAGGTAGATAGGTAGGTAGGTAGGTAGGTAGATAGGTAGGTAGGTAGGTAGGTGGATAGGTAGGTAGATAGATAGATAGGTAGGTAGGTAGGTAGGTAGGTAGGTAGGTAGATAGATAGATAGGTAGGTAGATAGATAGGTAGGTAGGTAGATAGGTAGATAGATAGGTAGATAGGTAGATAGGTAGGTAGGTAGATAGGTAGATAGATAGATAGATAGATAGATAGATAGATAGATAGATAGGTAGATAGGTAGGTAGGTAGATAGGTAGATAGATAGATAGATAGATAGGTAGGTAGGTAGGTAGATAGATAGATAGATAGATAGATAGATAGATAGGTAGATAGGTAGGTAGATAGGTAGATAGGTAGGTAGATAGATAGATAGATAGATACTTTATTAGATAGATAGATAGATAGATAGATAGATACTTTATTAGATAGATAGATAGGTAGGTAGGTAGGTAGGTAGATAGATAGATAGATAGGTAGGTAGGTAGGTAGGTAGGTAGGTAGGTAGGTAGATAGGTAGGTAGGTAGGTAGGTAGGTAGGTAGGTAGGTAGGTAGGTAGATAGATAGATAGATAGATAGATAGATAGATAGATAGATAGATAGGTAGGTAGGTAGGTAGGTAGGTAGGTAGATAGGTAGATAGGTAGGTAGGTAGATAGGTAGGTAGGTAGGTAGGTAGGTAGATAGGTAGGTAGGTAGATAGATAGATAGCTTCATACTTTATTGTCCCACGAAGGGAAATTTGTCTTGGACTCTAAGTGCTGAGACTAACTGCCGCCATAGTTTAAAAGAACAAAGAAAATAAAAGTAAAGTTGCACATTTGCACAACAATGAATAATATAATGCTACCTGTTGCCTTAATAAATACATAAACATAATAAGTACACATATTGCACATTCCCACAAATTTCCGTACAAGGTAACAATAAGGGGATTACACCAATCAATATTTGTCAAGATATTCCAGTCTTGATGATCATATAGTCAAGTTTCTTGTATTTCACTCTAAAAGAAAAAGAGTTTGTCATAG
Source organism: Scomber colias (assembly GCA_021039105.1). NCBI lineage: Eukaryota > Metazoa > Chordata > Actinopteri > Scombriformes > Scombridae > Scomber > Scomber colias. The sequence continues at coordinate 13,434 of JAJDFG010001857.1, read as the reverse complement.
ATTATATGTAACAAGCCAAAAATAGTAGTAAGTACAGAACATTTTCTTGAAAGACATGAATTGTGTTAATTTTAGGGCTGTCAAACGATTAATTTTTTTAATCGAGATTAATCGCAGAATTTCCATAGTTAATCACGATTAATCACGTTATGAATTGCATGTTTAAAATCCTGTTATTTTCCATTTGAAGGCAGTTTTAAGCCCATAATGTAAAGCATTTCTTACCAGAGTGTCTTAACTGGGAATCAATCACGGCTCTGCTGTGACTCCCACACTCCAAAATGGTCCTTTGGTGGAGCTGAGGCTCGCTTGGCTGCACCTGGGTGTTTAGCGTGGAGGTGCTAACTCAAACTCCACGTACTCCGGTGGTAGTTAAACTCCGTTTGACACAGGTTGCATTTTACTTTTGACTTGTCAACTGAAGCGTCTGGAAGTGTTTTAAAGTTAAACAAGCCGTTCAAAAGTCCAGTAGCTCTCTTACTTTCCATCAGCGCGGTAGGTTTACTGCAGGAGGCCACTTCAAAGCATAGCGCTACAGCTAGAGGAGCCGTCTACGGGGGAGTAGAAGGGACAAAAAGGCTTGCAACATTAAAATGCGATCAAAAAAGATTAACGCGTTATGGATTGCATTAATCTAATCATGATTAACGCATTAACGCTGACAGCCCTAATTAATTTCTTTAAATCATATCAAGTTAGCAAAGTGAGGTGTTCTACTTTAATACACTGCCTTTGACCAAACACTTTTCTAAAAGTAAGAAAGTGAAAAGGTCCAAAAAAACAGCATGAAAAGAAAAGAAAAGACATTGACGAAAGTAACCAAAAGAATAAAAGTGAGAGCACAGACTTGTGTCAAAACTCTCATAAAGAACCAAAGATGAATGAAAAGTTGTTCTCCTTCAATTACACAAAGGTTACATCATAAAAAACAAACAGTAACTTGCTGTTGCTTTGCTGAAGGCGTCTCGTAACCACTCAGAGAAGAGTACAGTTTATAGATTTACACACACACACACACACACACACACACACACACACAAGCCGATAATGTCTTAAAGTGTCTCGTTTCCATCTCAGTTTGAACGTGTCCTTTGTTGCTCTGAGTCACTGTGACCAGCCTGGTAAATTAAAAGCACTTTGTAAAAAGCTCTCCGTAGTAAATTTCACCTGACAAAACAGACGGAGCACAAAAGCTTACAATGCTGGACGTCAATATCAGTCGAGAGGCAGCTGATGATTAGATTGTGGAGAGAGCTTTTTTTTTTTTGTGCTGCTGCTAGTGGCATATGCGAGGTCACACCAGCAGAAAGGATTCATGCATCCTCACAGAATCAGTGGAGCTGGAGGCTTGGCAACATACTTTGGTTATGTGGTTGGATACAGAAAGGAAAGCTCTATTGGTGTTGCTTCTTCTTATTTGACAGAGCAGGGTTTAGTTTAGTTTTAGTTTATTCACATATAAAGAGAAAAAAACACGTATGCAGGATTTTTTGAGGTCAAGACAATAATAACTAACAAAAGAGATATGTGCAGAAGGAGCCAATAAAACCTTTCCTCATGACCCTCCTATTGTGAGACATACATAAAAACCTAAGACTAAAGAAATAAAAAATAATTGGAATTATGAGCACCAATTATTATGGAACGATGTTGATTTTTCCCATCGTTTATGTTGGATTAGATGGTGCAACACAGTCAAAATCATAGGTACCTTCATTATGGACGCTCCAATTCTCTGTTGGTCACCATTGTTAACATGGTTTGCAGTTGATCAACATAGCAAATTTGTGTATTAGAGTTCAGAGTTTTCAAATTTACTTCACTGATTTTGGTAATTTCATTGAATTTAGTAGATTTTGGTCCATAATTTTGCCATAAGAAATAAGAAATGTTAGTCTAACCAGGCTCTAAGACCAACTGTTTGTCAGTTGTTAAGTCAATTCGGTTCAATTCAGACTTTATTAAGGTCACAATTCATGAAGGACATGAAATAAATCGATCATGCATCCTCACAGAGTAGGTGGAGCTGGAGGCTTGGCAACATACTTTGGTTATGTGGTTGGATACAGAAAGGAAAGCTCTATTGGTATTGTTGCTTCTTATTTGACAGAGCAGGGTTTAGTTTAGTTTTAGTTTATTCACATATAAAGTAGTGTTGTAGTACTCGAGATCGGTCTTGGTCTCGAGACCATTTTTTGAGGTTCTTGGTCTTGTCTCGGAATTGAGGGCATTTTTACTCGGTCTTGTCTCGGTCTCGGACTGGGCGGTCAAGACCACCGCTGATAGGCTTTTTCTCCATGCCTTATTGATAAGAGTGAAAAGGGTTAAGGGTTAAGGACCCTCTCAAAAACAGCAAATAAGTGAAACACAACAAGTTTACTCAGATTTGTTTCATTCATCGCGCTGCTCTGAAAACAACAGAGCAAAGATTGATTTGTTGTCGCATTTATTTAAAAGCAAACTTAAATAAAAAGAAAACTCACATTTTGATGTTTTGTTATGATTTTTGATATATATGGTCTTGGTCTTGTCTCGACCTCTAAAAGCCTTGGTCTAGTCTTGGTCTCGGTTGGTGCGGTCTTCACTACAACACTATATCAAAGTTCACCAAAGCTGAACTCTACTCAACAGAGGTTTGCAAATTTACTTCACCTCCAAGAGTATATTAGTTAGTAGAGTTTGGTCCATAATTCTGCCATAAGAAATAAGAAATGTTAGTCTAACCAGGCTCTAAGATAAGAAGGCAATGTTTGTCAGTTGTATAGTCAACTAAAGGGAAAGGAAGGAAGGAAGGAAGGACAGAGGAAAGAAGGAAGGAAGGACGGTAGGAATTCCTTCCTTCTTTCCTTCCTTCCTTCCTTCTCCTCCTTCCTTCCATTTGTCCTTTCACCCTTCCTTCCTTCCTCACTCCTTGACTCCTTCCTCCCTTCCTTCCTTCCTTTTGTCCTTCCTTTCTTCCTTCCATCTTTCCTTCCTGTCTTCTTTCCTTCCTTCCTTTTAATCCTTCCTTCCTCCTTTTCTTTCTTTGTTCCTTCCTTCCACCTGTCCTTCCTTCCTTCCTTTAATCCTTCCTTCCTCCTTTTCCTTCCTTCCAGTCTTCTTTCCTTGCTGTCTTCTCTTCCTTCTCCTCCTTCCTTCATTCCATCTTTCCTTCCTGTCTTCTTTCCTTTCTTCCTTCCTTGCTGTCTTCTCTTCCTTCTCCTCCTTCTTTTCCTTCTTTCCTTCCTTCCTTCCTTCCTTCCTCACTCCTTGACTCCTTCCTCCCTCCCTTCCTTCCTTTTGTCCTTCCTTTCCTGTCTTCCATCTTTTCTTCCTGTCTTCTTTTCCTTCCTTGCTGTCTTCTTTCCTTTCTTCCTTCCTTGCTGTCTTCTCTTCCTTCTCCTTCTTTTCCTTGACTCCTTCCTCACTCCTTGACTCCTTCCTCCCTCTCTTCGTTCCTTCCTTCCTTCCTTCCTTCCTTCCCTCCATCTTTTTAATGATCCGGCCCACATCAGATCAAATTGTACTGTATGTGGCCCTTGAATGAAAATGAGTTTGACACCTCTGGGTTAGGGGTTAGTAACTAGTTAGTATATACCTTTAGCTTGCGCTTTAGCTTCTTGGAGCTTTAGCAGCAGCCTCAGTCTGTCATTATGAGCCACTGTGAGTCGACCCTCTCTGCAGTAATGCCACAGGTGAGCAGTAAGTATAAGTAGCTATAAAAAGAGAGGTCTTCACAGTCACTGAACACTGTAATTTTATGAGCCGACATTGTTCTTTCAACACGGTAAATGTCCTTATCATTTAATAGCTCATTGGTTATTTAATGGTCTATGTGTTTTAGTTTTATTACTCACTTTAAGGGCAGGAAGAAAAATCAGGGAATACTAATTATCTGTCTTCTCTATGTCTAAAAACCATAATCTTACTTTAGCATGGATTATATTTGATGTGGAAATCTATACCATAGTGCAGGGGTGTCAAACATGCGGCCCGTGGGCCAGAACCGGCCCGCCGAGGAGAGCAATCTGGCCCACTTTCCTTCCCGTGTTCTTTTCCTACCTTCCATCCTTCCTTATGTCCTTCCTTCCTTGCTTCCTTCCTTCTGTCCTTCCTTCCTTTCATCTGTCTTTCCTACCTTTCTTTTATCTTTTCTTTGTTCCTTCCTTTCTTTCTTCCTTCCATCTGTCCTTCCTCCCTTTCTTCCTTTCTTCCTTCCTTCTGTCCTTCCTTCTGTCTGTCCTTCTTCCCTTTCTTCCTTCCTTCTGTCCTTCCTTCCTTGCTTCCTTCCTTCCTTTTGCCTGTCTTTCCTTCCTTCCTTCCTTTCTTTTATCTTTTCTTTGTTCCTTCCTTTCTTTCTTCCTTCCATATGTCCTTCCTCCCTTTCTTCATTCTGTCCTTCCTCCCTTTCTTCCTTCCTTCCTTCTGTCCTTCCTTCCATCTGTCCGTCCTTCCTTCATTGCTTCCTTCCTTCCTTCCTTCCTTCCCTTCTTATTTCCTTCCTTTCTTCCTTCCCTCCATCTTTTTAATGATCCGGCACATCAGATCAAATTGGTCTGTATGTGGCCCTTGAATGAAAATGAGTTTGACACCTCTGCCATAGTGTGATCGCACCCTCGACCAGCACCACATGGGCCAGTAACGAGAGAATTACAGTACATATACTCTGTTCCACATCCATTTAACTGCACGATAGATTGTCCATGAAGGTAGTTAAAAAGACATGAATATAAAAAATACCATGCACCACCATGCAAAACTCTAATATGTAATTATTAATGATTTGGGTCACTCCTGACTTTTTCTCTCAGCTTCAAATATTTCCACTCTTCGTAGTACTCACAGTGAGATTGACATTCAATTTAATGAGAGCGCTCATGCTTCTCAGATACTTGACAGATTGACTTTCTCTTGTAAGATCTTCATCACAAAATGCCATCGTCTTTATACAGAAAATGTATGTAGTTTGGCATGCTACCACCTAATATACTTACCTTCATATTGTGGGCTTTAAAGACCGTGTAAAGTGAATTCAGACATAAATGTATTTCTAAAAAAAAGGTGTAAAAAGCATTTCAACCATTTAGATTTGAATTGTGGAGCTAGGCTTCACAAACTGTGTTTCAACATTTCTGTGTTCAGGATTTAGTGATTAGCATAAACCCGCCCCTGCTGCTGTAGAGGTACAAATACATTCAGCACACACTACTACTACTACAGTCTACAGTTAGCCAGTTAGCCGAGTTAGCCGCCGAGCTAGCAGCTGAGTTAGCAGCCGAGTTAGCAGCAGAAAGCTCTCAGACCTAGCGTCTATGTTTCTGGTAGAGGTGGTGACTTTGATTGACAGGTGACACTTGGTAGGGGGCGGGGCTTCAGCGGACTCAGAGGCCACGCCCACAGCGTTTGGGAGCAGAGAAAGAGGCTGATTTTTACACAACTTTGAAGCCTAATTTCATATATTTGGCGATTTTTTTAATCATTCAAATTTGGCAGGGTGGTTAACAACACACTTTTCTGTGGTATGTCAAACTCAGAACACATATTTATTCTTACTTTACACGGACTTTAATGAACAATGCAACCACTGGGCTAATATTTTGCAACCACATTTGTCATCTATACTAACTAATAATAACTGGTACACTGGTAGATACTATACATGCAACTCTTGACTTCAGTAGTTGCAGCAAACCATTAACAGCAGAACACGAGTATTTAAATTTGAGTTTATCGCTCAGAGAATTAATCAACCCCCTTTTACACTGATTATTCCTATCTTTAATGTTTGAGGGGAGCAGGCGGCATTTCATCAGAGAATATCTGACGCAACATCCAACTGATTTTGAGACATTCTCATTTACTTAAGGCAAGGTTGATTTGATTTGATGTCTCTTTTTTGATGAAAAGTTGTTGTTTTTTAATTCTTAATTTTTCCCTAAGCTTTAAAACTGCAGGGGGGACGATGTGGATGTGGACAACTGTGCAGTAATTCATTAATGTTTAAAAACACTTTCTAATTGTAATTGCAAACATGTTTTGATTTGATGTCTGAAAACAATATTTGCAACAAACTTAAAGCTTTAAATAATTAAACTTAAAGTATATTGTGACTTTTCTACACCGTCACTCAGAGAATAGCGTTAGCAAACAACAGCAGTGACAAAAAAGACAAAACACATCACAGCTTAATCAACTTAAAGTTTGTGTAAAGTAAGAATAAATATGTGTTCTGAGTTTGACATACCACAGAAAAGTGTGTTGTTAACCACCCTGCCAAATTTGAATGATTAAAAAAAATCACCAAATATATGAAATTAGGCTTCAAAGTTGTGTAAAAATCAGCCTCTTTCTCTGCTCCCAAACGCTGAAGCCCCGCCCCCTACCAAGTGTCACCTGTCATTCAAAGTCACCACCTCTACCAGAAACATGGACGCTACATCTGAGAGCTTTCTGCTACTAACTGCTAGCTGGTAGCTGGGCGGCTAACTCGGCTGCTAGCTCGGTGGCTAACTCAGCTAACTGGCTAACTGTAGACTGTAGTAGTAGTAGTGTGTGCTGAATGTATTTATACCTCTACAGCAGCAGGGGCGGGTTTATGCTAATCACTAAATCCTGAACACAGAAATCTTGAAACAGTTTGTGAAGCCTAGCTCCACAATTCAAATCTAAATGGTCGAAATGCTTTTTACACCTTTTTTAGAAATACATTTATGACCTATTTAATGTGTTTAGAAGAAAATGTCTGAATTCACTTTCCTTAGTGCTCAGTCTGTCTCACCTCAGAAACCCTGCATCCTCTCAGCGTGTTGGACAACGATGACTTTGACTGCACAGCTAATGGTGCAGCAGAGCCGCTGCTCTCCTCTGCTGGAGACATGACATTAATAACACAGTGGAGAACTCCGCCTCCCCCTCAGTTTGTTATTCTCAAACAGACAGGAGACACTCTGAGATGCTTTCACATTAATTAATTCATTCATTATGCAGGTAACTTTTTATTTTTTGTGAATAGTTTGACACATAATGAACTGGAGCTAGAGACTGAAAATACTGAGATTGGTTTTTAACCCTCCTGTTGTCCTTGAGTCAAGGATGGAAGGGAGGAAGAAGGGAGGAAGAAGGGAGGAAGAAGGAAGGAAGTAAGGAAGGAAGGAAGGGAGGAAGAAGGAAGGACAGAGGAAAGAAGGCAGGAAGGAAGAGAGGAAGTAAGGAAAGAAGGACAGAGGAAAGAAGGTAGGAAGGAAGGTAGGAGGGAGGGAGGGAAGAAAAGAGGAAGTGAGAAAGGAAGGATGGAAGGACAGGAGGGAGGGAGGAAGGAAGAAGGCCGGAAGGAGGTAAGGAAGGAAAGAAAGAAGGAAGGACAGAGGAAAGAAGGTAGGAGGGAGGGAGGGAGGGAGGAAAAGGGGAAGGGAGAAAGGAAGGATGGAAGGAAAGAGGGAAGGAAAGAAGGGGGATGGGGGAAGGAAAGTAGGAAGGGAGGAAAGAAAGAGAGAAGGAGGGAGGGAGGAAAGAAGGAAAGGAAGGGAGGAAGGAAGAATGGAAGGGAGGAAGAAGGAAGGAAAGGAAGGAGGGAGGGAGGGAGGAAGAAGGAAGGAAAGGAGGGAGGGAGGAAGGAAGGAGGTAAGGAAGTAAAGAAAGGGGGGAGGAAAGAAGGAACAGTCAAAACAGACGGGGTCAATTTAACCTGTGAGGACGACAGAGATGACTGTTGTTTTGTTTCGTGTCCTTTTTTTTTTAAAGATAAACTTTAACATGCACGAGATGACAATCACATTATTTCCTTTATCAATAAATCATAGCATGAGATACTAAAACACACTAGTAGTAATAATGAATAATGCATCTCCATGACCAAGGTCTTCTTAAAGTCCAGCCTTGGTCCCTCGGCTTCAACTCTACCTTCACCGTCCTCTTCATTAAACCTGCTCCAGTCCCTCAGTGTTATAGGAAGGAAGGTCTCACATTTTATATTTTATATTTCAGGCAGCTTCATATAATAAGTTTACCAAAAAAAAGTTGTATTCAAAAGTTTGCAACTTTACAACACAAATACACATCATCATCATCATCTTCTTACTGAACACCGTAAAGCACATACAGACCTAATGATCTGATGTGGGCCGGATCATTAAAAAGATGGAGGGAAGGAAGGAAGGAAAAGAAGGAAAGACTAATGGAAGGAAGGAAGGAAGGAAAAGAAGGAAAGACTAATGGAAGGAAGGAAGGAAGGAAGGACAGATGGAAGGAAGGACAGAAGGAAGGGAGGAAGGACAGACGGAAGGAAGGAAGGAAGGAAGGACAGAAGGAACAAAGAAAAGATAAAAGAAAGGTAGGAAGGAAGGAAAGAAAGACAGGCAAAAGGAAGGAGGAAAGAAAGGTAGGAAAGACAGATGGAAGAAAGGACAGATGGAAGAAAGGACAGAAGGAAGAAAGGAAGAAAGGAAAGACAGGCAAAAGGAAGGAGGAAAGACAGATGGAAGAAAGGACGGAAGGAAGGAAGGAAGGACAGAAGGAAGGAAGGAAGCAATGAAGGAAGGAAGGAAGGGACGAAGGACAGATGAAAGGAAGGACAGAAGGAAGAAAGGAAGGAAGGACAGAAGGAAGGAAGGAAGGACAGATGGAAGGAAGGACAGAAGGAGGAAAGGAAGGAAGGAAGGACAGATGGAAGGAAGGAAGGACACATGAAAGAAAGGAAGGACAGATGGAAGGAAGGAAAAGAACACAGGAAGGAAAGTGGGCCGGATTGCTCCCCTCGGTGGGCGGGTTCTGGCCCGCGGGCCGCATGTTTGACACCCCTGCCATAAAGTGAACATCCTGTAGTGAGCATGGCCTCACTGTTCGGCCTTTTCAGTAACTTTTTGAAGAATGTGGGAGGCGAAATATTTCCCATCCAAAAAATTTTTTTTTTTAAATAAAAATAAAACTAATACCACTGCAGCCTGGTTTCACACCAACGGAACAAACTGACAGACGGTAACTACGGTAACCAGGAGGTGAACATGAAGAAATGTTTCCTGACTTTTTAACAGCAGATTTGTTTCACAGCCAAAGTAGCCTTCCTTCCTTCCTTCCTTCCTTCTTTCCTTTCCCTCCTCCATTCCTCCCTCCATTCCTTCTATCCTTCTTTCCTTCCCTTCCTCCATTCCTCCCTCCATTCCTTCTATCCTTCTTTCCTTCCCTTCCTCCATTCCTTCCTTCTTTCCTTTCCTCCCTCCCTTCCTTCTGTCCTTCTTTCCTTCCCTCCTTCCTCCTCCTCCAGAACTGGCCCGCCGAGGGGTCCAATCTGGCCCACTTTCCTTCCTGTGTTCTTTTCCTTCCTTCCCTCCCTTTCTTCCTTCCTTCCATCTGGCCTTCCTTCCATCCGTCCTTCCTTCCTTCTGTCCTTCCTTCCTTGCTTCCTTTCTTTCATCTGTCTTTCCTACCTTTCTTTCCTCCTTCCTTTAGCCTGTCTTTCCTTACTTCCTTCCTTCCTTCCTTCCTTCCTACCTTTCTTTTATCTTTTCTTTGTTCCTTCCTCCCTTTCTTTCTTCCATCTGTCCTTCCTCCCTTTCTTCCTTCCATCTGTCCTTCCTCCCTTTCTTCCTTCTGTCCTTCCTCCCTTTCTTTTCCTTCCTTCCTTCCTCCCTTCCATCTGTCCTTCCTTCCTTTCTTCCATCTGTCCTTCCTCCCTTTCTTCCTCCCTTTCTTCCTTCTGTCCTTCCTTCCTTTCTTCCTTCTGTCCTTCCTCCCTTTCTTTCTTTCTTCCTTCCTTCCTTCCTTTGTTCCTTCCTTCTTTCTTTTCCTTCCTTTCCTTCCTCCCTTCGGTCTGTCCTTCTTTCCTTCCCTCCATCCTTCCTTCCTCCCTTTCCTCCTTCTTTCCTTCTATCTTTTTAATGATGCGGCCCACATGAGATCAAATCGTTGTGTATGTTCTAACCCTTTAATAAAGAAGACTTTGACTCCTCTGGAGTAGTAAATACTTTCAACCCCAGACAGACAGTGTCGGAGCATGTTGTGTATTTTTGGTAACAACGTTTTGTCCCCATCATCAGACGAGTCTCAGGTGCAGAGGAGACGAGGAGGCACAGGTCAGCGCTAACACGAGGCTGCAAGCTGCTCCGTCATGCAACACTTGCTTAATTGACAGAACATACCCCCCCCCCCCCCCCCCTCTGCCCCCCTCCCCCACCCCCGATGCTGATGTTTGACTTTGTCGTAGTACAGCGGAGTTCAGACTGTCGCCGTCGTTCATCACCCGTGACAACCGAGCATCAGAGGGTCACTTCAGGGTCTCGGTGCTCTTTACGAGAAGTTAAGTAACCGGGGCTGGAGAGTGCGAGGCAGGAAGAGGATGAAAAATTAAAAAGACTTGCACAGATGTCACATCATGTGGGGCTAAAGTGTCGCTCTCTCTCTCTCTCTCTCTCCCTCTCTTTCTCTCTCTCTCTCTGTTTGTCAGTCTCTCTCCCTCTCTTTCTCTCTCTCTCTCCCTCTCTTTCTCTCTCTCTCTCTGTTTGTCAGTCTCTCTCCCTCTCTTTCTCTCTCTCTCTCCCTCTCTTTCTCTCTCTCTCTCTCTCTCTCTCTTCCTCTCTCTCTTTCATTTTGTCAGTCTCTCTCTCTGTCTGTCTGCCCCCCCCTCTCTCTCTCTCTTTCTCCCTCTCTCTCTCTCATTTTGTCAGTCTCTCTCTCTCTCTCATTTTGTCAGTCTCTCTCTTCCTCCCTCTCTCTCTCCCGCTCTCTCTCTCTCTTCCTCTCTCTCTCTGCCCCCCCCTCCCTCTCTCTCTCTCTCTGTCTGTTTGTCAGTCTCTCTCTCTCTCTCTCTCTCTCTCGCTCTCATTTTGTCAGTCTCTCTCTTCCTCCCTCTCTCTCTCTCTCTCTCTTCCTCTCTCTCTCTCTGTCCCCCCCTCTCCCTCCCTCTCTCTCCCCTCTCTCTCTCTCTCTCTCTCTCTCTCTCTGTTTGTCTCTCTCTCTCTCTGTTTGTCTCTCTCTCTCTCTGTTTGTCTCTCTCTCTCTCTGTTTGTCATTCTCTCTTCCTCCCTCTTTCTCGCTCTCTCTCATTTTGTCTCTCTCTCTGTCCCTCTCTCTGTCTCTCTTCCTCTCTCTCCTCTCTCTCCCTCTCTCTCTCTCTCTCTCTCTCTGTGTGTTTGTGGCAGGGAGTGTGTGGGCATGTGTTCGAGACAGGCAGCTTCAGGGCAAACGAGGCTCCTTTCAGAGTTTTTATAAGTGACACGTTTCATTTTAAGGACATCAAATGTTCTCGTGTACTCTACCGAGCAGTTAAAGCCAGATTAGTCCGTCTGTGCAGAACTCATTATACTGAATATAGAGATAAATGAGATAAGATCAGTATATTACTACATTAAAGAGCACTTTTAATCAACCAAACAAAGCGAGTTACATGTCATCATATCTATTTAAAACACGTTTGATAAGAAAAATATAAGAGAATATTAACTGATGTAAGACCTCGTTATTTTCCATTTTGATGTATATTCAGTTAAATTTCTATTTCTTTTCATCTAGTATGAATTAGAGAACCTGTGCTATGACTATAACCAAACTTAAAGGGGGACATAAATGTAAAGTGAATTCAGACATTTTCTTCTAAACACATTAAATAGGTCATAAATGTATTTCTAAAAAAGGTGTAAAAAGCATTTCAACCATTTAGATTTGAATTGTGGAGCTAGGCTTCACAAACTGTGTTTCAAGATTTCTGTGTTCAGGATTTAGTGATTAGCATAAACCCGCCCCTGCTGCTGTAGAGGTATAAATACATTCAGCACACACTACTACTACTACAGTCTACAGTTAGCCAGTTAGCAGCCGAGTTAGCCATCGAGCTAGCAGCTGAGTTAGCATCCAAGTTAGCAGCCAAGTTAGCCAGTTAGCCGCCGAGCTAGCAGCTGAGTTAGCAGCCAAGCTAGCAGCCAAGTTAGCCGCAGAGCTAGCAGCCGAGTTAGCTGCCGAATTAGCAGCTGAAAGCTCTCAGACATAGCGTCCATGTTTCTGGTAGAGGTGGTGACTTTGATTGACAGGTGACACTTGGTAGGGGGGCGGGGTTTCAGGCGGACTTGGCAGCCACGCCCACAGCGTTTGGGAGCAGAGAAAGAGGCTGATTTACACAACTTTGAAGCCTAATTTCATATATTAGGCGATTTTTTTTTTAATCATTCAAATTTGGCAGGGTGGTTAACAACACACTTTACTGTGGTATGTCAAACGCTGCTACTTCTTCACCTGCCACATCTTTATTATTAATTATTCTAACCATACTCTTAAAACCAAACCCTAACCATCAAACAACCCTTTGAAGAAATGAGCATCAGCCAGACTGTCTCAAAGCAATCCTCACACACACACACACACACACACACACACACACACACACACACACCAGAGATATATATCAGTGTTGTTGCATTCCAGTGTGTGTTATCAGTTTCATTAATCTCTTGGTCCATGTTGCCACCAGGTAAACAAACAAGTGTTCTTCGGCTCTGTGGTTTGATTGGATGAAACAAAGTGAAATGGGTCAGACCGGCTCTGCAGGCGCTGATATCTGCTACGCTTCACTTCAGTTTCATTTATTGGATTATGTTTCTGAGATAATCAAAAATACACATTATAATAATCAAAATTACAAAAAGAAGAACATTGGACATCAGTTTATAAACACTAATATTTCTACTTCCTCCATTCCTGTCCTTCTTTCTTTCTTTCCTTCCTTCCTTTCCTCCCTTCCTTCCTTTCCTTCCTCCCTCCCTTCCTGCTGTCCTTCTGTCCTCCCTCCCTCCTTTCCTTCCTCCTATCCTTCCTTCCTTTCTTTCCTCCATTACTTCTGTCTTTCTTTCCTTCCCTCCTTCCTTCCTCCCTTCCTTCCTTTCCTTCCTCCTATCCTTCCTTCCTTTCTTTCCTCCATTCCTTCTGCCCTTCTTTTCTTCCCTCCTTCCATCCTTCCTTCCTTCCTTTCCTTCCTTTCTTCTTTCCTTCCTCCCTCCTTTCCTTCCTTTCTTTCCTTCCTCCTTCCCATCTGTCCTTCTTTCCTCCCTCCCCTCCTTCCTTCTTCCTCCCTTCCTTCCTTCCTTCTGTCCTCCCTCCTTCCTTCTTTCCTTTCCTTCCTCCATTCCTTCCTTCTTTCCTTTCCTTCCTCCATTCCTTCTTCCTCCCTTCCTTCCTCATTTCCTTCCTTCCTTCTGTCCTCCCTCCCTCCTTTTCCTTCCTCCTCCCTCTTTAAAGCACATCTATGGTTTATAATGACATAGAGTAGTTAATACTTTCAACCCCAAGACCCCAAAAATAAATGACATAATGTGACACACAGACACCACAATTATTAATCTAGCTGTTATGTGAGGCTTGAACTCTAAAGGGCAAAATGAGGAAAACAAGAGTCTGCAGCGGTGCTTTGGGCTAAATGATAATGCCAGACAATGTTTCGCATGTCTACTAGTTTAATGGAATATCATTACTATT
>JAJDFG010001856.1:12500-25078 GCA_021039105.1 Scomber colias | reverse complement strand
CGGGACGGAGCAGGGACGGAGAAACCGGTGTGCGACCGAAGTCATCGAAGGTGTGGGAGCATTTCACACTCAACAAAATACAAAGTGTGTTACTGACATGGCACGGGAGCACCACGTCAAAGATCCAGCACCTGAAACGGAAGCACGTTGGAGCCGTTGATGAGGAGGACGGGGAGAGTAAGTCACTACAGAAACATGTTTGTTCCATTTGGAAGTGATGAAACGTAACGTTAACATCCCTCCGAAGCTCATCTGGTGTTTGCTCGATGTCCAGCTCGACAAACATGAAAAGTTAATAAAACTAAAACTTTAGCTGGTTAATGACAGTGGTAGAGCAGGGGGGGTACACACGTTTTTATTCAATCACCTTTTTTGGCCCATTAATGAACCCTAACCCATATCGGTTATTGTTGGCACAAATATATAATTTGTGTGTGTTGTACTTTTTAATTTCATTTTAAAGTTCTTTTATAGCACTTAGACATGTGGGGTATAAATGAACTTAACTTGCACTTACTACAGTGATGGTAATAATGTAATTAACAAGCTTCAAGAGTTAATTTTCTGACATAAGGTGCAAAGAAATATTGCACCAGCTTATAATAATAATAATATAATATTATTATTATTATTATTATTATATTATAATAATAATAATAATCTCCATGGACAAATTAAAAAACATTATTACAGATCTTCTGCCCCGGTTCATAACTGTTTTTGTACTTGTGTCTGATTATTATATGTTTTGTACTGTTAAACTGTTGTAATCTTGAGGTCATTGAGTCTCAATATCCTTTCATGTGTGTAATTCAGTCATTCTCTTACTTTTATAAGTAAGAATGGAAAGTACTAATCCAGACTGTAACTCTTTGGTTACTTAGCTTTACACAACTAGTAACTAAAACAACAAATATGTATTTGAGTTGATGTAAATTGTGCCACTACACATACTCATACTTTCTGATTTCTTTCTGATTCCAGAAAACAACAACAAACCATGAGAGGAAATACAACATGTACGCTACAGCAACCTTAAACCCCGGTTACACTCTGCCCTCCAGGACCCACTTCACAAAACTCATGGAAAGAAAACATGAAGAGAAGATTAGCACCAACAACAGCAAACCTGCTCTCACCACCGACATATGAGGCCTACCGAGGCGTTACCTGCCGGCTCTGTTTTAGAATAAATTAATAATTAATCGATTAATAGAAAAAATAATCGACAGATTAATCGATTATTAAAATAATCGTTAGTTGCAGCCCTACTAGGAACACTGGGAACACTGGGACACACTGGGAACACACTGGGAACACTGGGAACACTGGGAACACACTGGGAACACTGGGAACCCTGGGAACCCTGTCCCTGAGCTCCTACAGTGTAATGTTCTGGCTGGGAACCCTGGGAACACTGGGAACACACTGGGAACCCTGGGAACACACTGGGAACCCTGGGAACACACTGGGAACACACTGGGAACCCTGGGAACACTGGGAACACACTGGGAACACACTGGGAACACTGGGAACACACTGGGAACCCTGGGAACACACTGGGAACACACTGGGAACCCTGGGAACACTGGGAACACACTGGGAACCCTGTCCCTGAGCTCCTACAGGCTAATGTTCTGGCTGGGAACCCTGGGAACACACTAGGAACCCTGGGAACCCTGGGAACACACTGGGAACCCACTGGGAACCCTGGGAACACTGGGAACCTGTCCCTGAGCTCCTACAGTGTAATGTTCTGGCTGGGAACACTGGGAACACTGGGAACCTGTCCCTGAGCTCCGCAGGCTAATGTTCTGGCTCTCTGGGTTTATTGTGTTAAATCTCTCTGAATCAAATTAAGAAGTTTAATTCCTCGTTTCTTTTAATAACTCGGAGCCGAGCTGAACTTTGCTCCGTTAAGTCCGGCTCTGAAGCGTCGACGTCACCCGCGTGTCCTCCGCCGCGGCCTGGCAGGACCGGTCCTGGCACCGGAGCCACGGCTTGGCTGGCAGCGGTACTGAGGCCGGCTGTAAGAGCATTATGAGTGAACAGAACATCTGGGTGATATAACGGCAGCGCTCGCCTCCGTTAGGTAACCCTGCACACGTCAGAGCGTCAGAGAACACTGGGAACACTGGGAACACTGGGAACACACTGGGAACACTGGGAACACACTGGGAACACACTAGGAACACTGGGAACACTGGGAACACACTAGGAACACTGGGAACACTGGGAACACTAGGAACACACTAGGAACACTGGGAACACTAGGAACACACTAGGAACACTGGGAACACACTGGGAACACTGGGAACACACTGGGAACACACTAGGAACACTGGGAACACTGGGAACACTAGGAACACACTAGGAACACTGGGAACACTAGGAACACACTAGGAACACTGGAACACACTGGGAACACTGGGAACACACTGGGAACACTGGGAACACTAGGAACACACTAGGAACACTGGGAACACTGGGAACACACTGGGAACACACTAGGAACACACTGGGAACACTGGGAACACTGGGAACACACTGGGAACACACTGGGAACACACTAGGAACACTGGGAACACACTGGGAACACTGGGAACACACTGGGAACACTGGGAACACTGGGAACACACAGGAAACCCTGGGAACCCAGGGAACACTGGGAACACTGGGAACCCTGGGAACACTAGGAACACTAGGAACACACTGGGAACACACTGGGACACTGGGAACACACTGGGAACACTGGGAACACTGGGAACACACTGAACACACTGAGAACACTGGGAACACACTGGAACACTGGGAACACACTAGGAACACTGGGAACACTGGGAACACTGGGAACACACTGGGAACACTGGGAACACACTGGGAACACACTAGGAACACTGAGAACACACTGGGAACACTGGGAACACCTGGGAACACTAGGAACACTGGGAACACTGGGAACACACTGGGAACACTGGGAACACACTGGGAACACACTAGGAACACTGGGAACCCACTGGGAACACTGGGAACCCTGTCCCTGAGCTCCTACAGTGTAATGTTCTGGCTGGGAACCCACTGGGAACCCACTGGGAACCCACTGGGAACACACTGGGAACACACTAGGAACACTGGGAACCCTGGGAACCCACTGGGAACCCACTGGGAACACTGGGAGCCTCCGTTAGGTAACCCAGCTGACGTCAGAGCCGCCGGCGCCGACCCGAGGTCAGACCGGCTGGATTCTGCTGTATTTAACCAACGCTGTTCAAACAACACGCAACTTCCTGTTTGGTGGAGCTGTTGGCCAATCGCCTCGCGCCTCATCCCGTAAGCGCAGGCAGAGTTTTGCAGAACTACCCGACCACAAGACATCAATACAGAACAACCGTCTCCACCCGTCGCCACGGTTTACAACACCAGCCGCGTTGAAGCAACAGCAGCAGCAGCGTTTCAACACGAGGAGCGGCTCAGTCTCATTGGTCCAGCCGACGGTGATGATGATGATGATGATGGTGATGATGATGATGATGGAGACGAGCTGTTGGTGCCGCTGAAGGTTTGACGTTAACTAGAAAAGAGGAATTTGGTTTTCCAGTGTTTCGACCGCTGGAGGAACATCAGAGTCTAACGTTACGTAACGGACCGTCTCATGAGCACAGGAACATCAACCATCAACCAGCTCATTACATAGAGAAGAGCTTTATTTATCTGTCACTATAACAAGTACAGCTCATTACAGCAATCACCTGTCCGTACATATACAACTTCCTTCTTCCCTCCTTTCCTTCCTTCCTTCCTCCCTCCTTCCTTTCCTTCCTTCTTCCTCCTTTCCTTCCTTCCTCCCTCCTTCCTTTCCTTCCTTCTTCCTCCTTTCCTTCCTTCTTCCGTCCTTTCCTTCCTTCTTTCTTTCCTTCATTCCTTCCTTACTGGAGGTGCAAATGACATAACTAGTAAGGTCTGTTTAAGGGTTATAGATTATATATTATATATATTATATTATATATTATATATATTATATATTTTATTATAGATTATATATTATATATTATAGAGTCATCATCTGATAACTGTTAGAGTCAGAGGCTGAACTGAGGCGCTGCAGGAAGGACCAGTAGAAGATAAATGAGGAGTTTATATTCCAGCAGACTCAGAATATTAAAACAGAGCTGCAGATTAAATATGTTTTAAACATATAAACACAAAGTTAACTTTCATCTTAATAAAATAAAATGAAACCACAGAGAGAGAAACCAACATGAGACTCATCAGGAGAAGAAGAAGAAGTCATTTCATTCCACAACAGAAGTTTGTTGTTTTAGCTTCACCGCAAAGCATGCTGGGAATGACTGACAACACTAAAACTGACCCCAAAATGCACACACGCACACACACACACTAACACACACACACTAACACACACTCTCTCACACACACTAACACACAGAGAGTCAAATACACACACACACACACAGTAACTCTCACACACACACACACACACACACATAATAACACACACACTCTCTCTCACACACACACACACACACACTAACACACTAACACACTCTCTCTCTCACACACACACACACACACTAACACACACACACACACACACACACACACACACAGAGTCACACACACACACACACACAGAGAGTCAAAGAGACACACACACAGTAACTCACACACACACACACACACACACACTCTCTCACACACACACACACACACACACAGAGAGTTGAGGAATGTGCAGTATGTTGAGGAGTTCATTAAACTGTAATTAACATTTTGGGTTAAAGTCTCGTTTCGGTTTCAATGATTCATTTCACTCATAAGTTTGTTTATCAGAGTTCACCCCTCCCCCCCCCCCACAAACCCCCCCCACCCCCCAACCCTGAGACACAAAAACACCCCCCCCTCCCCCCAACCCTGAGACACAACCCCCCCCCCCCCCACCACACACACAAACCCCCACCCCCAACCCTGAGACACAAAAACACCACAACACAGTTTCACTTTCTGTCGCCTCTGCTGTTCCTCTCCTCATCTCATACCTCTGTGAGATCCTCTCAGCAGGTAGAAGCTGCAACAAGCTTAATGATCCACACGTGACTTTATAAAAACAACACATGACGAGCGAATGAGCGATAGAAAACCGATCGTCTTCTTTTTTTTTTTTTTTTGGTGCGCCTCTTAATTATAGCTTGCGAGACAATATTCACTTCAACTAGAAATATCGTCGCGTTTTCGTCTCGTGCGAGATCACGCGGCACGATATCTCGTCTCACCCCTACTATTCAGTCTTCTAGCCAAGTGGAACTTGGGTCGCAAATGGCGAGTGGCGAGTGCGTCTCATTGTCGTCTCATTGTCGTCTCATTGTCGTCTCGGTGTCGTCTCATTGTCGTCTCGGTGTCGTCTCATTGTCGTCTCGGTATCGTCTCATTGTCGTCTCGGTGTCGTCTCATTGTCGTCTCGGTATCGTCTCATTGTCGTCTCGGTGTCGTCTCATTGTCGTCTCGGTATCGTCTCATTGTCGTCTCGGTGTCGTCTCATTGTCGTCTCGGTATCGTCTCGGTATCGTCTCATTGTCGTCTCATTGTCGTCTCATTGTCGTCTCGGTGTCGTCTCATTGTCGTCTCATTGTCGTCTCGGTGTCGTCTCATTGTCGTCTCGGTGTCGTCTCATTGTCGTCTCGGTATCGTCTCATTGTCGTCTCGGTGTCGTCTCATTGTCGTCTCGGTATCGTCTCGGTATCGTCTCGGTATCGTCTCATTGTCGTCTCGGTGTCGTCTCATTGTCGTCTCGGTGTCGTCTCATTGTCGTCTCGGTGTCGTCTCATTGTCGTCTCGGTGTCGTCTCATTGTCGTCTCGGTATCGTCTCATTGTCGTCTCATTGTCGTCTCGGTGTCGTCTCATTGTCGTCTCGGTGTCGTCTCATTGTCGTCTCGGTATCGTCTCATTGTCGTCTCGGTGTCGTCTCATTGTCGTCTCGGTATCGTCTCATTGTCGTCTCATTGTCGTCTCGGTGTCGTCTCATTGTCGTCTCGGTGTCGTCTCGGTGTCGTCTCGGTATCGTCTCATTGTCGTCTCGGTGTCGTCTCATTGTCCGTCTCGGTATCGTCTCATTGTCGTCTCATTGTCGTCTCGGTGTCGTCTCATTGTCGTCTCGGTGTCGTCTCATTGTCGTCTCGGTATCGTCTCATTGTCGTCTCATTGTCGTCTCGGTGTCGTCTCATTGTCGTCTCGGTGTCGTCTCATTGTCGTCTCATTGTCGTCTCGGTATCGTCTCATTGTCGTCTCGGTGTCGTCTCGGTGTCGTCTCGGTGTCGTCTCGGTATCGTCTCATTGTCGTCTCGGTGTCGTCTCATTGTCGTCTCGGTATCGTCTCATTGTCGTCTCATTGTCGTCTCATTGTCGTCTCATTGTCGTCGGTATCGTCTCATTGTCGTCTCGGTGTCGTCTCATTGTCGTCTCATTGTCGTCTCGGTGTCGTCTCGGTATCGTCTCATTGTCGTCTCGGTGTCGTCTCATTGTCGTCTCATTGTCGTCTCGGTATCGTCTCATTGTCGTCTCATTGTCGTCTCGGTGTCGTCTCATTGTCGTCTCATGTCGTCTCGGTATCGTCTCATTGTCGTCTCATTGTCGTCTCATTGTCGTCTCGGTGTCGTCTCATTATCGTCTCATTGTCGTCTCATTGTCGTCTCATTGTCGTCTCGGTGTCGTCTCATTGTCGTCTCGGTATCGTCTCATTGTCGTCTCGGTGTCGTCTCATTGTCGTCTCGGTGTCGTCTCGGTATCGTCTCATTATCGTCTCATTGTCGTCTCGGTGTCGTCTCATTGTCGTCTCATTGTCGTCTCGGTGTCGTCTCATTGTCGTCTCATTGTCGTCTCGGTGTCGTCTCATTGTCGTCTCGGTGTCGTCTCGGTATCGTCTCATTATCGTCTCATTGTCGTCTCGGTGTCGTCTCGGTGTCGTCTCGGTATCGTCTCATTGTCGTCTCGGTATCGTCTCATTGTCGTCTCATTATCGTCTCATTGTCGTCTCATTGTCGTCTCATTGTCGTCTCATTGTCGTCTCGGTGTCGTCTCATTGTCGTCTCATTATCGTCTCGGTGTCGTCTCATTATCGTCTCATTGTCGTCTCGGTATCGTCTCATTGTCGTCTCATTATCGTCTCATTGTCGTCTCATTGTCGTCTCATTGTCGCCTCATTGTCGTCTCGGTATCGTCTCGGTATCGTCTCATTGTCGTCTCATTGTCGTCTCATTGTCGTCTCGGTGTCGTCTCGGTATCGTCTCGGTATCGTCTCGGTGTCGTCTCATTGTCGTCTCATTGTCGTCTCATTGTCGTCTCGGTGTCGTCTCATTGTCGTCTCATTGTCGTCTCGGTATCGTCTCATTGTCGTCTCGGTATCGTCTCGGTATCGTCTCATTGTCGTCTCATTGTCGTCTCGGTATCGTCTCGGTGTCGTCTCATTGTCGTCTCATTGTCGTCTCATTGTCGTCTCGGTATCGTCTCGGTATCGTCTCATTGTCGTCTCATTGTCGTCTCATTGTCGTCTCATTGTCGTCTCGGTATCGTCTCGGTATCGTCTCATTGTCGTCTCATTGTCGTCTCATTGTCGTCTCGGTATCGTCTCGTATCGTCTCGGTATCGTCTCATTGTCGTCTCGGTATCGTCTCATTGTCGTCTCGGTGTCGTCTCGGTATCGTCTCATTGTCGTCTCGGTGTCGTCTCGGTATCGTCTCATTGTCGTCTCGGTGTCGTCTCGGTGTCGTCTCATTGTCGTCTCGGTGTCGTCTCATTGTCGTTCATTGTCGTCTCGGTGTCGTCTCATTGTCGTCTCATTGTCGTCTCGGTGTCGTCTCATTGTCGTCTCGGTATCGTCTCGGTATCGTCTCAGTGTCGTCTCATTGTCGTCTCGTGTCGTCTCGGTATCGTCTCATTGTCGTCTCGGTATCGTCTCATTGTCGTCTCGGTATCGTCTCATTGTCGTCTCGGTATCATCTCAGTGTCGTCTCATTGTCGTCTCGGTGTCGTCTCGGTATCGTCTCATTGTCGTCTCGGTATCGTCTCGGTGTCGTCTCGGTGTCGTCTCGGTATCGTCTCATTGTCGTCTCATTGTCGTCTCATTGTCGTCTCGGTATCGTCTCATTGTCGTCTCATTGTCGTCTCGGTATCGTCTCATTGTCGTCTCGGTATCGTCTCATTGTCGTCTCATTGTCGTCTCGGTATCGTCTCATTGTCGTCTCGGTATCGTCTCATTGTCGTCTCATTGTCGTCTCGGTATCGTCTCGGTATCGTCTCATTGTCGTCTCATTGTCGTCTCATTGTCGTCTCGGTATCGTCTCATTGTCGTCTCGGTGTCGTCTCGGTGTCGTCTCATTGTCGTCTCGGTATCGTCTCATTGTCGTCTCGGTGTCGTCTCGGTGTCGTCTCATTGTCGTCTCATTGTCGTCTCGGTATCGTCTCATTGTCGTCTCATTGTCGTCTCGGTATCGTCTCATTGCCGTCTCGGTATCGTCTCATTGTCGTCTCGGTGTCGTCTCATTGTCGTCTCATTGTCGTCTCGGTGTCGTCTCGGTATCGTCTCATTGTCGTCTCGGTATCGTCTCATTGTCGTCTCGGTATCGTCTCATTGCCGTCTCGGTATCGTCTCATTGTCGTCTCGGTGTCGTCTCGGTGTCGTCTCGGTGTCGTCTCATTGTCGTCTCATTGTCGTCTCGGTATCGTCTCATTGTCGTCTCATTGTCGTCTCGGTATCGTCTCATTGCCGTCTCGTATCGTCTCATTGTCGTCTCGGTGTCGTCTCATTGTCGTCTCATTGTCGTCTCGGTATCGTCTCATTGTCGTCTCGGTATCGTCTCATTGTCGTCTCGGTATCGTCTCATTGTCGTCTCGGTGTCGTCTCATTGTCGTCTCATTGTCGTCTCGGTATCGTCTCATTGTCGTCTCGGTATCGTCTCATTGTCGTCTCGGTATCGTCTCATTGTCGTCGGTGTCGTCTCGGTATCGTCTCATTGTCGTCTCATTGTCGTCTCATTGTCGTCTCGCTGTCGTCTCGGTGTCGTCTCATTGTCGTCTCAGTGTCGTCTCATTGTCGTCTCGGTGTCGTCTCATTGTCGTCTCGGTGTCCGTCTCATTGTCGTCTCATTATCGTGTCATTATCGTCTCATTGTCGTCTCATTGTCGTCTCATTGTCGTCTCGGTGTCGTCTCGGTATCGTCTCATTGTCGTCTCATTGTCGTCTCATTGTCGTCTCGGTGTCGTCTCATTGTCGTCTCGGTGTCGTCTCATTGCCGTCTCGGTATCGTCTCATTGTCGTCTCATTGTCGTCTCGGTATCGTCTCATTATCGTCTCATTGTCGTCTCATTGTCGTCTCGGTATCGTCTCATTGTCGTCTCGGTATCGTCTCGGTATCGTCTCGGTATCGTCTCATTGTCGTCTCGGTATCGTCTCATTGTCGTCTCGGTGTCGTCTCGGTATCGTCTCATTGTCGTCTCGGTGTCGTCTCGGTATCGTCTCATTGTCGTCTCGGTGTCGTCTCGGTGTCGTCTCATTGTCGTCTCATTGTCGTCTCGGTGTCGTCTCGGTGTCGTCTCATTGTCGTCTCGGTGTCGTCTCATTGTCGTCTCATTGTCGTCTCGGTATCGTCTCATTGTCGTCTCATTGTCGTCTCATTGTCGTCTCGGTGTCGTCTCATTGTCGTCTCGGTAATCGTCTCGGTATCGTCTCAGTGTCGTCTCATTGTCGTCTCGTGTCGTCTCGTATCGTCTCATTGTCGTCTCGGTATCATCTCAGTGTCGTCTCATTGTCGTCTCGGTGTCGTCTCGGTATCGTCTCATTGTCGTCTCGGTATCGTCTCGGTGTCGTCTCGGTGTCGTCTCGGTATCGTCTCATTGTCGTCTCATTGTCGTCTCATTGTCGTCTCGGTATCGTCTCATTGTCGTCTCATTGTCGTCTCGGTATCGTCTCATTGTCGTCTCGGTATCGTCTCATTGTCGTCTCATTGTCGTCTCGGTTTCGTCTCGGTATCGTCTCATTGTCGTCTCATTGTCGTCTCGGTATCGTCTCATTGTCGTCTCGGTATCGTCTCATTGTCGTCTCATGTCGTCTCATTGTCGTCTCGGTATCGTCTCATTGTCGTCTCATTGTCGTCTCATTGTCGTCTCGGTATCGTCTCATTGTCGTCTCATTGTCGTCTCGGTATCGTCTCATTGCCGTCTCGGTATCGTCTCATTGTCGTCTCGGTGTCGTCTCATTGTCGTCTCATTGTCGTCTCGGTGTCGTCTCGGTATCGTCTCATTGTCGTCTCATTGTCATCTCGGTATCGTCTCATTGTCGTCTCGGTATCGTCTCATTGCCGTCTCGGTATCGTCTCATTGTCGTCTCGGTGTCGTCTCAGTGTCGTCTCATTGTCGTCTCGGTGTCGTCTCATTGTCGTCTCGGTGTCGTCTCATTGTCGTCTCGGTGTCGTCTCATTGTCGTCTCGGTGTCGTCTCATTGTCGTCTCGGTGTCGTCTCATTGTCGTCTCATTGTCGTCTCATTGTCGTCTCATTGTCGTCTCGGTATCGTCTCATTGTCGTCTCATTGTCGTCTCGGGTATCGTCTCATTGTCGTCTCGGTATCGTCTCATTGTCGTCTCATTGTCGTCTCGGTGTCGTCTCATTGTCGTCTCGGTATCGTCTCATTGTCGTCTCTGTGTCATTTCGGTATCGTCTCGGTATCGTCTCGTATCATCTCAGTAGAGGCTCCATATTTGTTTTATTTTTTAAACTCTTTTTAAACTATTTCAGGATGTTCAAACAAAGCTAAATGATGAGTGACCTCCTGTAAACAGCTGCTGACAGACATCATTATAAAACACACAGACACACACACACACACACACACTCACACACACACACAGACACACAGACACACACACACACACAGCTTCATGTCGTCCTGCAGCAGCTCTGAGTGAACTGCATGTTCCTCAGAGTCATAATAAATCCTTCTTACTCTTCTTAATGCAGATAAACCTGTTTGTTCTACTTTGAGACGACGCTTGTTTTCAACCAGTTTGAGATTAAATTAAACTTTCTGAAAGATATGAAAGATAAAAACTTTACTGACCAGCAGAAGTTTATCTGTCTGTTAAAAAGCAGTTTGACTTAGAGTTTCATTATATGAGTTTCATGCTCACGTTGATGTCAGCTGAGTTTATTCATACATTTCAGACGGTTCCTGTGTGTGTGTGTGTGTGTGTGTGTGTGTGTGTGTTCAGATCACACTGAGCACCGCTGTGTTTCAGAGATTTAGTTTCTTTTAGTTTCAGTAAATCAACAAATAAGTTTCAGAACAACAGAATAAAGAAAACAGCTCAAAAGTCTCAGTGACACCTGCACAATGAGCTTTAACAGTGTGTGTGTGTGTGTGTGTGTGTGTGTGTGTGTGTGTGTGTGTGTGGAATTAGAAACAGCTAATCCAGTACACACACACACACACACACACACACACACACACACAGAAACAAAGACTTTAAATAGTAAGCAGTGTGGAACAAAGAGGCGGAGCAGCAGCAGACTGTTTACGGCTCTCATTACTACCGAATCGTCGCCTCTCAGCCTCTCGGAGTGTTTTCATCATCGTGTCCTCGGCTGTATCTGCTGCTCTGCGGTTCACCACTGTCCTCTTACATTACCAGAGTTTTCTCTGCAGCCCGGAGCTGTAATTGTGGTGCAGAAACAATCTTAGGAAAACAAATAAAGGGCTCAGAGCGAGCTCCTCTCCGCCCCCTGAAGCCTCTGAAAGCTCTTTAATCTGCTGACTGATTGAATCAATACAATCTGAATCCTGATCAGCAGCCAAACCAATAATTACCGCGTCAGACGGAGATGGATGGAGACTTTAATTAAGGGCAGAGCCGGCAGCCAATTGGGAAGCGGCTGAGGCGGGGTTCGCACGCTCCGACCTGCTATTGGTCGTGAGGGAGGTGTGATGTCACGGGGGTGGGGTGGGGTGGGGGGGGTGCTCAGGTGAACGGCGGCAGGGCTGATGTGGGGCGTAACCGTGGTAACACATTAATGAGGCGTCATTATGGGCTCAGCCTGGTAATTGTGTCGACGGCGAGACAACGTAATCCTAAACAGCTTCAGCTATGGGAGGGGTTGTCCGCGCGCTGCACACGCCCAAATATGGAACCGCTGCACACGCCCAAATATGGAACCGCTGCACACGCCCAAATATGGAACCGCTGCACACGCCCAAATATGGAACCGCTGCACACGCCCAAATATATAAGACCAACACATAATACAGAAACACATCCAGACATTAAAGACAGATAAAAGGATCAGAGCTGAACCGAACATGAGACTAAAGTTACAGAAATAATAATAAAAACTTTATTTAAACTCATTTTAACCCTCCTGTCGTCCTCGAGTCAAGGAAGGAAGGTAGGAAGAAGAAGAAGGAAGGAAAGGAGGGAGGAAGGGAGGAAGGGAGAAAGAAGGAAGGTAGGAGGGAGGGAGGGAGGAAAGGAGGGGAGGGAGGAAGGAGGGAAGCAAGGAAGGTAGGAGGGAAGGAAG
>JAJDFG010001856.1:0-10000 GCA_021039105.1 Scomber colias | reverse complement strand
ACCGCTCACCTCCTCTGACTACCACAATAAAATACCTCTCACCTCCTCTGACTACCACAATAAAATACCTCTCACCTCCTCTGACTACCACAATAAAATACCTCTCACCTCCTCTGACTACCACAATAAAATACCTCTCACCTCCTCTGACTACCACAATAAAATACCTCTCACCTCCTCTGACTACCACAATAAAATACCTCTCACCTCCTCTGACTACCACAATAAAATACCTCTCACTTCCTCTGACTACCACAATAAAATACCTCTGACCTCCTCTGACTACCAAAATAAAATACTGCTCACCTCCTCTGACTACCACAATAAAATACTGCTCACTTCCTCTGACTACCACAATAAAATACCTCTCACCTCCTCTGACTACCACAATAAAATACCTCTTAAAGAAAGAGAGAAGGAGGGAAGGAAAGGAGGGAGGAAAGAAAGGAGGGAGAAAAGAAGGAAGGAAAGGAAGAAGGAAGGGAAGGAGGGAAGGAAAGGAAGGAAGAAGGAAGGGAGGAAAGGAGGGAGGAAAGAAAGAAAGAGAAGGAGGGAACGAAGGAAGAAGGAAAGAAAGGAGGGAGGAAGGAAAGGAGGGAAGGAGGGAGGAAGGAAGGGAGGGGGGAAGAAGGAAGGAAGGAAGGAAGATAAGGAGGGAGGAAAGGAGGAAGGAAAGAGAGAAGGAGGGAAGGAAGGGAGGGAGGGAGGAAAGAAGGAGGGAAGGGAGGGAGGAAAGAAGGAACAGTCATGATAATTAATAAAGTGTTTTAATAAAGGTCAGTTTGATCCTCACAGGAAACAGGAAGTAGGAAACAGGAAGCAGGAAGTAGCTCTCACTGCTGTAACTGTCTCTGAGTTCTGGAGAAGCTGCTGCTGCTGTGAATCAGCACAAAGCAGGAAGTGGTTTCTCCAACTTCCTCTTTTAGGTTTGTCAACAAGAGAGATGAGAGAGTGAGACGCATGATGGAGGACGAGGAGGAGGGGGAGGAGGAGGACAGAGAGGAGGACAGAGAAGAGGAGGAGGAGGAGGAGGACAGAGAGGAGGAAGAGGAGGAGGGGGAGGAGGAGGAGGAGGGGGACAAAGAAGAAGAGGAAGAGGAGGAGGAGGAGGACAGGGAGGAGGACAGAGAGAAGGAGGAGGAGGAGGACAGGGAGGAGGAGGAGGAGGAGGACAGAGAGGAGGAGGAGGGGGAAGAGGACAGAGAGGAGGAGAGAGGAGGAAGACAGAGAGGAGGAGGACAGGGAGGAGGAGGAGGAGGAGGAGGAAAGAGAGGAGGAGGACAGAGAGGAGGACAGAGAGGAGGAGGAGGAGGACAGAGAGGAGGAGGAGGAAGACAGGGAGGAGGACAGAGAGGAGGACAGGGGGGAGGAGGAGGAAGACAGGGAGGAGGACAGAGAGGAGGAGGAGGACTGAGAGGAGGAAGACAGGGAGGAGGACAGAGAGGAGGACAGAGAGGAGGAGGAAGAGGAAGAGGACTGAGAGGAGGAAGAGGAGGAGCAGGAGGACAGAGAGGAGGAGGAGGACAGAGAGAAGGACAGGGAGGAGGAGGACAGAGAGGAGGAGGGAGGAGGAGGAGGAGGAGGAGGACAGAGAGGAGGACAGAGAGGAGGAGGAGGAGGAAGAGGAGGACAGGGAGGAGGAGGACAGGGAGGAGGACAGAGAGGAGGAGGAGGAGGAGGACAGAGAGGAGGACAGAGAGGAGGAGGAGGAAGAGGAGGAGGAGGAGGAGGAGGACAGAGAGGAGAAGGACAGGGAGGAGGAAGGCAGAGAGGAGGACAGGGAGGAGGAAGAGGAGGAGGAGGAGGACAGAGAGGAGAAGGACAGAGAGGAGGAGGACAGAGAGGAGGACAGGGAGGAGGAAGAGGAGGAGGAGGAGGACAGAGAGGAGAAGGACAGAGAGGAGGAGGACAGGGAAGAGGACAGGGAAGAGGAGGAGGACAGAGAGGAGGACAGGGAGGAGGAGGACAGAGAGGAGGAAGAGGAGGAGGACAGGGAGGAGGACAGGGAGGAAGAGAGAGAGGAGGAGGACAGAGAGGAGGACAGAGAGGAAGAGGAGGAGGAGGAGGACAGGGAGGAGGAAGAGGAGGAGGAGGAGGACAGAGGGGAGGTCAGGGAGGAGAAGGAGGACAGGGAGGAGGAGAGAGAGGAGGACAGAGAGGAGGACAGGTAGGAGGAGGACAGAGAGGAGGACAGAGAGGAGGAGGAGGACAGAGAGGAGGACAGAGAGGAGGACAGGGAGGAGGAGAGAGAGGAGGACAGAGAGGAGGATAGGGAGGAGGAGGAGGAGGAGGAGGAAGAGGAGGACAGAGAGGAGAAGGACAGAGATGGTGACTTTGATTGACAGGTGACACTTGGTAGGGGGCGGGGCTTCAGCGGACTTGGAGGCCACGCCCACAACTTTGAAGCCTAATTTTATATATTTGGTGATTTTTTTAATCTTTGAAATTCAGCAGGGTGGTTAACAACACACTTTTCTGTGGTATGTCAAACTCAGAACACATATTTATTATTTATTCTGACTTTAGGACTTTAAGTGACTTTAGACATCCGTTTTTGTGGTTTTGAGCCGTAGCTGTTGTTGCCATGGCGACGAACATAAACTCTCAGTAGTTTGATTCATAAACTTTTTAAAGCTGCAGTTTCTGCTTTCCTGTTTCACACTTTGACTTTTTATCTATTAAACATTTCTGCTCCTGACTTCCTGTTACGCCACCTTCAGAATAAAGGTCCGCACACAGATGAATGATTTGACTGTGACGCGTTCGGGTCGAGAAGAGGAAGGAAACTGACTCGCTGTGTCTTCATCGGTTTGACCTTTGGAAGAGTCGCCCTCCTGTCTCCGTTGCCGCGGCGACGAGCTGTCCGTCACAGCGCGGTGGGCGGGACTGAAACGCTCTCCAGCCGGTGACCTTTGACCCCTGGTGAGTGACCTTTGACCCCTGGTGAGTAGACGGTCATTTAGAGGAAGTAAACAAACACAGAAACTATTTATATTAGTTTTTTCTTTACTTTCGTTTCCTTCTGTTTGCTCAGAGAGAATCTTTATACTCTTTAACCCTACCTCCTTCCTTACTTCACTACCTCCTCCTTCCTTACTTCACTACCTCCTCCTTCCTTCCTTCCTTCCTTCACTACCTCCTCCCTTCCTTCCTTCACTACCTCCTCCCTTCCTTCCTTCACTACCTCCTCCCTTCCTTCCTTCTCTACCTCCTCCCTCCTTCCTTCACTACCTCCTCCCTTCCTTCCTTCACTACCTCCTCCTTCCTTCCTTCACTACCTCCTCCCTTCCTTCCTTCACTACCTCCTCCTTCCTTCCTTCCTTCACTACCTCCTCCTTCCTTCACTACCTCCTTCACTACCTCCTTCTTTCTTTCCTTCACTACCTCCTCCTTCCTTCCTTCCTTCACTACCTCCTCCTTCCTTCCTTCACTACCTCCTCCTTCCTTCCTTCACTACCTCCTCCTCTCTTCCTTCACTACCTCCTTCTTTCTTTCCTTGACAACCTCCTTCTTTCTTTCCTTCACTACCTCCTCCCTTCCTTCTTTCCTTCCTTCCTTCCTTCCTTCCTCCCTATTTATTCCTTTACTTTCATTTCCTTTCGTTTGCTCAGAGAGAATATTTCTACTCTTTTTGTTCCTTTAACATAAAAACTCTTCATGTTTCTATTGTTCCAGCTGGTTGATGTTCTGCTGCTGAACAATAAACACACACAAACACACACACACACACACACACACACACACACACACACACACACACACACACACACACACACACACACACACACACACACACTCTCTGGGTTCATCATCCTTCAGTTTAACACATTAAACCTTTTGTTGTGTTTTATTGACTCAGACACCGAGGAGTCCTCCAGGCCGTCGTCCTCCGTCTGAACCTCCTTCCTTCCTTCCTTCCTTCCTTCCTTCACTACCTCCTTCCTTCTTTCCTTCCTTCACTACCTCCTTCCTTCTTTCCTTCACTACCTCCTTCCTTCCTTCCTTCCTTCACTACCTCCTTCCTTTTCTTGGCCTCCTCTCTTCTTTCTCTACCTCCTCATGTCCTTACATCCTCTTTTCCTTCTTTCTCTCTCTCTTAAACTCTTCATACTGACATAAAACTAGAAGAAGAAGCTTCAGTAAAACAGACCAAATGAAGAGTTGATGTTATAGTAAATAAATGAAGTGAATGCGGTAACCATGGTGACGTGTCATATGAATGCAGTGAATGCGGTAACCATGGTGACGTGTAAAGCTGTAGTTTAGTTTGTCATGCTGAGAAGCAGAACGCTGCATTAACAGTCTGCTGAGCCATTCCTCATCAGATTTACTCATACTTCCCTCCTCTGTACATTCTCTATATGAAGCTGCTATAATCCCCCCCCCCTCTCTGCTATAATCCCCCCCCCCACCCCTCTAATCTGCAGTAAAGGTGAGGGGAATGAGCATGTGATAGCCGGGGCTGATGGGAAAACTACAGAAGCCTGTTTGTTTAGTTCAGCATATGACTGCTGCAGTTAGAGATTAGAGAGAGAAGCTTCCTGAACCTGAGGGGCCGGGGTCAACCTGGGGTCACGCTAGGGTCACGCTGGGGTCAACCTAGGGTCAACCTGTTCTGAGGGGGGGGGGCATGTAGAGGTAATCTACTGGCTTTACATTGACCTGCTTTACTCTTAATCTCAACTAAGTGTCATAAACTG
This sequence comes from Scomber colias, assembly GCA_021039105.1. Lineage (NCBI taxonomy): Eukaryota > Metazoa > Chordata > Actinopteri > Scombriformes > Scombridae > Scomber > Scomber colias. The sequence continues at coordinate 5,300 of JAJDFG010001856.1, read as the reverse complement.
ATCAGAAAGTTCAGGTCACACAGAGGTCACACCGAGCTGTTAAAGTCCTAAAGTCAGAATAAATAATAAATATGTGTTCTGAGTTTGACATACCACAGAAAAGTGTGTTGTTAACCACCCTGCTGAATTTGAATGATTAAAAAAATCACCAAATATATGAAATTAGGCTTCAAAGTTGTGTAAAAATCAGCCTCTTTCTCTGCTCCCAAACGCTGTGGGCGTGGCCTCCGAGTCCGCTGAAGCCCCGCCCCCTACCAAGTGTCACCTGTCAATCAAAGTCACCACCTCTACCAGAAACATGGACGCTACGTCTGAGAGCTTTCTGCTGCTAACTCTGCTGCTACCTCAGCGGCTACCTCGGCGGCTAACTCGGCTGCTAGCTTGGTGACTAACTCGGCTGCTAGCTTGGTGACTAACTCGGCTGCTAGCTCGGCGGCTAACTCGGCTGCTAGCTCGGCGACTAACTCGGCTGCTAGCTCGGTGGCTAACTCGGCTGCTAGCTCGGCGGCTAACTCGGCTGCTAGCTCGGCGGCTAACTCGGCTGCTAGCTTGGTGACTAACTCGGCTGCTAGCTTGGTGACTAACTCGGCTGCTAGCTCGGCGGCTAACTCGGCTGCTAGCTCGGTGACTAACTCGGCTGCTAGCTTGGTGGCTAACTCGGCTGCTAGCTTGGTGGCTAACTCAGCTGCTAGCTCGGTGGCTAACCGTAGACTGTAGTAGTAGTAGTGTGTGCTGAATGTATTTATACCTTTAAACATCTTCTTCTTCTTCTTCTTCATCTTCTTCTTCTTCTTCTTCTTCTTCTTTCTCTTTTCTGCTTTTATTCTCTGATCATTTTATCCGTCCAGCAGCCTCCTCTCTACTTTCTTTCTTTCTTTCTTTAATCTTTTCTTTCTCTTTCTGGTGTGAAGCCATCGAACACATTTAATGAGCTGATCTTTACACTCGTGAAGAGGAACAGAACACCTAACCCATAACAGCCTGGACTCTTTAATGTGATTATCTCACATAGATCATGAAGTCAAACATCATACATCTATAAACCTCTCCGTGTGTGGAGCCGTTAAACTCAGATCAGATCCAGTCTCAGTCTGAAGGGTTAGCAGCTCGTCTCTGGAACAGTTTAACAGTAAGTCTGTGTTTGCTGGGTTTGGGTCTCTCTCCTCTCTGATCTCTGTTTGCTTCTCATTTAACTTTCTGTCATTTATCATTTTATTAAATTATGTTTCATCTCCAGGATTTAACAACCTAGTACCTCTAACAGTACTACAGTAAAGTACTAGTACCTCTAACAGTACTACAGTAGAGTAATAAAGTAAAGCTCAGTTTAAACATGTTTATAGGATATATATATATATATATATATATATATATATAATAATATGAATATTAATATAAATCAGAGTATTAATTAAAGACTCTGATATTTAAACATGATTAAATGTTCTCAGTAGAGGGTTAAGGTTAGGGTTAGGGTCTGGAGCCAGACGGAGAGCAGCTGTAACAGGTCTGATACTCAGGAGATGAACTGACTGGTGTCGACTCGACCTGCAGCACAAATATTGACTCAGATCAGCTGATTTAATCCCAGCAGAGAAATCATTTACAGTGAAGCCTGCGCTGAGTGTCTGCAGATCAGTTTCACCCAGCGAGAGCCAGCAGGACAGCAGGGGTCAAAGGTCACGGCAGCATCACACATTAACCACGCCGAGGCCTTTCAACGGTCACTACGACTTTTACTCTGCTTTATCACACGAGTCAAACACAGCTGTGATTATATTAAATATGTAAAAGCTGCAACGTTTATTCATGTTTCTGTAAATCACTGCAGTTTAAAGTCCTAAAGTAAGAATAAATATGTGTTGTGAGTTTGACATACCACAGAAAAGTGTGTTGTTAACCACTCTGCCAAATTTGAATGATTAAAAAAAAATCACCAAATATATGAAATTAGGCTTCAAAGTTCTGTAAAAATCAGCCTGTTTCTCTGAAGCCCCGCCCCCTACCAAGTGTCACCTGTCAATCAAAGTCACCACCTCTACCAGAAACATGGGCGCTACGTCTGAGAGCTTTCTGCTGCTAACTCGGCGGCTAACTCAGCCGTTATGTTAGCAGCTGTGACGTTAGCAGCAGTCACGTTAGCAGCCATTACGTTAGCAGCTGTTACGTTAGCAGCAGTCACGTTAGCAGCCGCTACATTAGCAGCCGTTACGTTAGCAGCAGTTAGCAGCAGTTACATTAGCAGCTGTTACGTTAGCAGCAGTTACATTAGCAGCTGTCACGTAAGCAGCAGTCACGTTAGCAGCTGTTACATTAGCAGCAGCTACGTTAGCAGCTGTTACGTTAGCAGCAGTTAGCAGCCGTTACGTTAGCAGCAGTTAGCAGCAGTCACGTTAGCAGCAGTTAGCAGCCGTTACGTTAGCAGCAGTCACGTTAGCAGCAGTTAGCAGCAGTTACGTTAGCAGCAGTTACGTTAGCAGCTGTCACGTTAGCAGCAGTTACGTTAGCAGCAGTTACGTTAGCAGTTACGTTAGCAGCAGTTACGTTAGCAGCTGCTACGTTAGCAGCCGTTACGTTAGCAGCCGTTACGTTAGCAGCTGTTACGTTAGCAGCTGTTAGCAGCAGTTACGTTAGCAGCAGTTACATTAGCAGCTGTTACGTTAGCAGCAGTCACGTTAGCAGCCGTTACGTTAGCAGCCGTTACGTTAGCAGTTACGTTAGCAGCAGTTACGTTAGCAGCAGTTACGTTAGCAGCAGTTACGTTAGCAGCTGTTAGCAGCAGTTACGTTAGCAGCCGTTACATTGGCAGCAGTCACGTTAGCAGCAGTTACGTTAGCAGTTACGTTAGCAGCAGTTACGTTAGCAGCTGCTACGTTAGCAGCCGTTACGTTAGCAGCCGTTACGTTAGCAGCTGTTACGTTAGCAGCTGTTAGCAGCAGTTACGTTAGCAGCAGTTACATTAGCAGCTGTTACGTTAGCAGCAGTTAGCAGCTGTTCTGTTAGCAGCTGTTACGTTAGCAGCAGTTAGCAGCAGTTAGCAGCAGTTACGTTAGCAGCTGTTACGTTAGCAGCAGTTAGCAGCGGTTACGTTAGCAGCGGTTACGTTAGCAGCAGTTAGCAGCGGTTACGTTAGCAGCTGTTACGTTAGCAGCAGTCACGTTAGCAGCAGTTAGCAGCTGTTACGTTAGCAGCAGTTAGCAGTGGTTATGTTAGCAGCAGTTAGCAGCGGTTACGTTAGCAGCGGTTACGTTAGCAGCGGTTAGCAGCTGTTACGTTAGCAGTGGTCACGTTAGCAGCTGTTACGTTAGCAGCAGTCACGTTAGCAGCTGTTACGTTAGCAGCTGTTACGTTAGCAGCAGTTAGCAGCAGTTAGCAGCGGTCACGTTAGCAGCAGTTAGCAGCAGTTAGCAGCCGTTACGTTAGCAGCTTGTTACGTTAGCAGCAGTTAGCAGCAGTTAGCAGCAGTTAGCAGTGGTTACGTTAGCAGCTTGTTACGTTAGCAGTGGTTACGTTAGCAGCAGTTAGCAGCTACGTTAGCAGCAGTTAGCAGTTACGTTAGCAGCTGTTAGCAGCCGTTACGTTAGCAGCAGTTACGTTAGCAGCAGCTACGTTAGCAGTGGTCACGTTATTAGTATGTTTTCATGTCCGTTCTGAGTTATAACCGACTTCAGATTCATGTTGGGATGTTTTGTGTGCCGGTCTAACCCGAACCCTTCCTGCAGGTCTGTGACTCGTCTCTGAAACACAAACTGTCTGAGTCTCTGTGACTGATGGTGCGTCTGGTCTTCGTCGCTGTCAGTGCCTCCTCGTCTTCCTCGTCTTCCTCGTCTTCTCTGTCATCTTGTTTAGTTTTGTGTCCAAGAAGAAATTTAAGAGGAAATTAATTTTTACAGCTTTGGCACAAAAAGAGAGTTTGAGGGAAATTACATAAGAGATGACAAAGCAGAGCGACGTCAACGTTTCTCTGCTAACTCACTCTGACTTTTATCAAATCTCTCTTCTTCTCCTTCTCCTCCTTCTCCTCCTCCTCCTCCTTCTCCTCCTCCTTCTCCTTCTTCTTCTTCTTCTCCTCCTTCTTCTTCTTTCAGCTCGAGGACAAACAGCTGTGAGAGTCTCAGTCCTCATGAAGCAGGAGGTGAAACTCTCATCAGTCAGCTGTAGATTCAGTCTCTGCATTCATCAGCACAGAGAGCAGCTACTGATCAGCTGATCCAGGTGGGGGGGGGGGGGGTGGGGGGTCATTAGTAGGCATGGGATGATAACCGTGTTCATGGTTCACCGCGATTTGAAAAACCACAATAACCGACACTGCCAAAGTGCTGGTCCTTCCTTTCCTTCTTCCTTCCTTCCTTCCTTCCTCCCTCCCTTCCTTCTTTCCTTTCCTTCCTTCTTCCTCCCTTCCATCCTTCCTTCCCTCCTTCCTTCTTTTCTTCCATCCTTCCCTTTCCTTCCTCATACCGTTCCTAAGGTATGAGCTGCTTTTAGTCTGGTCAAAGACAGGAAGTGGGGGGGGGGGGTCAGGAAGCAGAGCAGCTACTGATCAGCTGATCCAGATCTACATCAGTACCTTCATCACTGAGGAGGAAGAACCAACATGTTTTATGATGCAAGCTCAGAGAGAACATACAAACTCCAGCCGGGTATCGAACCCGAGACCTTCTGGCTGGGTCAGGGTCAGGGTCAGGGCAGCAGTGCTAATCCAGCCACGGCTCCCTGAGCAGCATCTCTACCCAGGAATGAGCTTCGTTTCCTGGGTAGAGATCCAGCCACGGCTCCCTGAGCAGCATCTCTACCCAGGAACGAGCATTGTTTCCTGGGTAGAGATCCGGCCGCGGCTCCCTGAGCAGCACCTCTACCCAGGAACGAGCATTGTTTCCTGGGTAGAGATCCGGCCGCGGCTCCCTGAGCAGCACCTCTACCCAGGAACGAGCTTCGTTTCCTGGGTAGAGATCCGGCCGCGGCTCCCTGAGCAGCACCTCTACCCAGGAACGAGCTTCGTTTCCTGGGTAGAGATCCGGCCGCGGCTCCCTGAGCAGCACCTCTACCCAGGAACGAGCATTGTTTCCTGGGTAGAGATCCAGCCGCGGCTCCCTGAGCAGCACCTCTACCCAGGAACGAGCTTCGTTTCCTGGGTAGAGATCCGGCCACGGCTCCCTGAGCAGCTCCAGCATCTCTACCCAGGAACGAGCTTCGTTTCCTGGGTAGAGATCCGGCCGCGGCTCCCTGAGCAGCTCCAGCATCTCTACCCAGGAACGAGCTTCGTTTCCTGGGTAGAGATCCGGCCTCGGCTCCCTGAGCAG
>JAJDFG010001855.1:0-20000 GCA_021039105.1 Scomber colias | reverse complement strand
GACACCACCGGAACTAAAATGACTAAATGACATCATCGGGACTAAAATGGCGAAATGACATCATCGGGACTAAAATGACTAAATGACATCATTGGGACTAAAATGGCTAAATGACATCATCAGGACTAAAATGACTAAATGACACCATCGGGACTAAAATGGCTAAATGACATCATCGGGACTAAAATGACTAATATGACACCATCGGGACTAAAATGACTAAATGACATCATCGGGACTAAAATGACTAATATGACACCATCGGGACTAAAATGACTAAATGACATCATCGGGACTAAAATGACTAAATGACATCATCGGACTAAAATGACTAAATGACATCATGGGAACTAAAATGACTAAATGACATCATCAGGACTAAAATGGCTAAATGACATCATCGGGACTAAAATGACTAAATGACATCATCGGGCCAGAAAAGGCTAAATGACATCATCAAAACTTAAATGACTACATGACATCATCGGACTAAAATGACTACATGACATCATCGGGACTAAAATGGCTAAATGACATCATCAAAACTTAAATGACTACATGACATCATCGGGACTAAAATGACTACATGACATCATCGGGACTAAAATGGCTACATGACATCATCGGGACTAAAATGGCTAATGACATCATCGAGACTAAAATGACTACATGACATCATCGGGACTAAAATGGCTAAATGACATCATCAGGACTTAAATGACTACATGACATCATCGGGACTAAAATGGCTAAATGACGTCATCGGGACTAAAATGACTACATGACATCATCGGGACTAAAATGACTACATGACATCATCGGGACTAAAATGACTAAATGACATCATCGGAACTAAAATGACTAAATGACATCATCGGTACAGAGCCATCACACAAGTCAAACCAACCGGACTTCAGGGGTGAAACGTGCTCAGGTACGGTACAGATCACCAGGTGTGAGTACGCTCTTAGAGGCACTCAAACAATGCAGAGCAGCACTCACATACTGAGTTAAATACATGTTCATGCCATCAGACAGCTCAGGATGGTTGTATGATTGCAGAGTTCAACCATGGACTCTGGCTGATGTGAGGTGTTTGCATATAATGACTTGGAGCCAAGTTGGAGAAATCGGTGCCTTCAGAAAAGTCTGAGTTTCCCAGTTGGAATTACAAGATTCCTAAATGTGTCAATCGTTCACATCGACCTCCAAGTTGTAATCCCAGCTGGGAAACTGGTATTCCTCTGAAGCCTCCCATATAAACCATTTGGCAGCACAGTAGTGTGAAAACCAAGCAAACACAGACTCATGTCAGCCAGAGTCTTGTTCAGTGTAATCAAGCTCACATCTAATGGACAACTCTGTTTTTCAGTTTCATTATATATGATCTCACACTGGCTCCACTGGAGCAGTTGGGGCTAAGGCTCTTTGCTCAAGAGCACCTCATTGGGTCCAATGATCAAGGAGCAAGGAGTGCCTTTTTAAATTCCCGCTCCCCTCTCACCAAACACCACCGAGGTGCTACCGAGCAAAGAGCCTTAACCCCAACCGCTCCGCTGGCACCGTCAGATCACCTAATCAACCTGAAAAAGAGAAAAGAGATGATTAGTAAAGTTTTTCATGTACCCGGGTCCTATTTCAAACCTTGGAAATGTTCCATTTTAGTGCCGATGATGTCATTTGGTCTTTTTAACGCTGATGATGTCATTTAGCCATTTTAGTCCCGATGATGTCATTTAGCCATTTTAGTCCCGATGATGTCATTTTGTCTTTTTAACCCTGATGATGTCATTTAGCCATTTTAGTCCCGATGATGTCATTTAGTCATTTTAGTCCCGATGATGTCATTTAGCCATTTTAGTTCCGATGATGTCATTTTGTCTTTTTAACCCCGATGATGTCATTTCGTCTTTTTAACCCCGATGATGTCATTTAGCCATTTTAGTCCCGATGATGTCATTTAGCCATTTTAGCTCTGATGATGTCATTTCGTCTTTTTAACCCCGATGTCATTTCGCCATTTTAGTCCCGATGATGTCATTTAGCCATTTTAGTCCCGATGTCATTTAGCCTTTTTAACTCTGATGATGTAATTTTGTCTTTTTAACCCTGATGATGTCATTTAGCCATTTTAGTCCCGGTGATGTCATTTACCCTGCTTAGGTCACTAGTTACCTCACAGAATTCTATGATGTCATAGTTGTGACATCATATAACAGAGAGAGAGAGAATCTTCCTGTTGCCCTCCCATCTCTCTTTTGACTGTTCCTTCCTTCCTCTTTAATTTTTCCTTAATTCTTCCCCTCCTTCCCTCTTTCTTTGCTCCCTCATCCTTCCATACTTTTTTCCTCACTTCCTTCCATCCTTCCTCCTTTCCTTCCTTCCTCCTTTCAATCCTTCCTTCCTTCCTCCTTTCCTTCTTCCCTTCCTTCTCTTCTTACTTCCTTCCTCTTTCCCTCTCTCTCTCCTTACTCCTTTCCTTCCTTCCTTACTTCCTTCCTCCCTTCTTTTCTTCCTCCTTCCCTCCCTCCTTACTCCATTCTTTGGTCCCTTCCTTCCTTCCTCCTTTCCTTCCTCCCTTCTTTCTCTTCTTACTTCCTTCCTCTTTCCCTCTCTCTCTCCTTACTCCTTTCCTTCCTTCCTTCCTTCCTCCCTTATTTCTTTCCTCCTTTCCTCCTTCCCTCCCTCCTTACTCCGTTCTTTGGTCCCTTCCTTCCTTCCTCCTTTCCTTCCTCCTTTCCTTCTCTTCTTACTTCCTTCCTCTTTCCCTCTCTCTCTCCTTACTCCTTTCCTTCCTTCCTTACTTCCTTCCTCCCTTCTTTTCTTCCTCCTTCCCTCCCTCCTTACTCCATTCTTTGGTCCCTTCCTTCCTTCCTTCCTTCCTTCTTTCCTTCCTCCTGTCCTTCCTTCACACTTTTACATGATTACACTGGCAATAAAACCACTCTACCAGTCTCTTTGGTTCAGTAAAATATCCCACTGCTCTTTTCATAAAGCAAATCTTGAACTGTAGTGGTGTCTGAGCACAGAGGAAGGTATTACCTGGCCGTTTGAACAGGTGTGAATCACAGCGGTGAGATTAAGTCCATGAGTCACTGCCCCCCCTCACCCTCCCCCCTCACCCTCCCCCCACAGAGGGAAAATAGAGGTAAGAGATAAAGACATCAATCATTACCTCTTGGCAAAGCTCCACTCCTTTCTATCTGTCGTCTTTCTGCTTTCCCCCCGTGTAAATATGATTCTCTTTTTTTTTTGTGTGTGATAAAGAGGATTGAAATTGTTGCTCAGCTGGAACGCCAGGACTCCTGAGCTGTGTGTGTGTGTGTGTTATCTGTGTGTGTGTTATCGGTGTGTTATCTGTGTGTGTGTTATCGGTGTGTGTTATCTGTGTGTGTTATCTGTTTGAACGCTGTGATTCGGACACATACAGTAGGTTGAAGGTGTGGACTGTAGCGTGACAGCATCATGTATGTGGAGCTGTGGTCTGGAAACTAAAAGAAATAACATGTATTGGTTAGTCCTCCTGTTGGGAAGGACGGAAGGGAGGAAGGAAGGAAGGAAGGAATGGTGGAAAGGATGGAAGGGAGGAAGGATGGAAGGAAGGAAAGGAGTAAGGAGGGAGAGAGGGAAAGAGGAATGAAGTAAGAAGAGAAGGAAGGGAGGAATGATGGAAGGGAAGGAAGGAACAGAGGAGGGGAGGATCAAAGAAGGAAAGGAGGAAGGAAGGAAAGATGGAATGATGGAAGGGAGGAAGAAGGAAGGAAGAAAGGAACAGAGGAAGGGAGGATGAAAGGAGGAAGGAAGGAAAGATGGAAGGATGGATGGAAGGGAGGATGAAAGGAGGAAGGAAGGAAAGATGGAAGGAAGGAAGGAAGAAAAGATGGAAGGGAGGAAGAAGGAAGGAAAGATGGAAGGAAGGAATGATGGAAGGGAGGATGAAAGGAGGAAGGAAGGAAAGATGGAAGGAAGAAAAGATGGAAGGGAGGAAGAAATGATGGAAGGGAGGAAGAAGGATGGAAGGAAGGAAAGATGGAAGGAAGGAAAGATGAAAGAAGGAAGGGAGGATGGAAAGATGGAAGGGAGGAAGGAAAGATGGAAGGGAGGAAGGAAAGATGGAAGGGAGGAAGGAATGATGGAAAGGAGGAAGAAGGAAGGAAGGAACAGAGCAAGGGAGGATCAAAGAAGGAAAGGAGGAAGGAAGGAAAGATGGAAGGAAGGGAGGAAGAAAGAAGGAAGGAAGGAATGATGGAAGGGAGGAAGCAGGAAGGAAGGAACAGAGCAAGGGAGGATGAAAGAAGAAAAGGAGGAAAGAAGGAAAGATGGAAAGATGGAAGGGAGGAAGGAAAGAAGGAAGGGAGGAAGGAAAGATGGAAGGGAGGAAGGAATGATGGAAGGGAGGAAGAAGGAAGGACGGGAAGAAAGGAAGGAACAAAGGAAGGGAGGATGAAAGGAGGAAGGAAGGAAGGAAAGATGGAAGGGAGGAAGAAGGAAGGACGGGAAGAATGGAAGGAACAAAGGAAGGGAGAAAGGAAGGAAGGAACAGAGGAAGGGAGGATGAAATGTTATCTGTGTGTTACCTGTGTGTGTGTTATCGGTGATTCTGACACATACAGTATGTTAAAGGAGTGAACTGTAGCGTGACAGCATCATGTATGTGGAGCTGTGGTCTGGAAACTAAAAGAAATAACATATATTGGTTAGTCCTCCTGTTGTCCTCGAGTCAAGGAAGGAAGGGAGGAAAGATGGAAGGGAGGAAAGATGGAAGAGAGGATGAAAGAAGGAAGGAAGGGAGGAAGGAAGGAAGGATGGAAGGAAGGAATGATGAAAGGAAGGATGGATCAAAGACGGAAAGATGGAAGGGAGGAAGGAAAGGAGGAAGAAGGAAGGAAGGAACAGAGCAAGGGAGGATCAAAGAAGGAAAGGAGGAAGGAAGGGAGGAAGAAGGAAGGAAGGAATGATGGAAGGGAGGATGGAGGAAGGAAGGAAAGACTGAAAGATGGAAGGAAGGAAGGAAAGATGGAAGGGAGGAAGGAAGGAACAGAGGAAGGGAGGATGAAAGATGGAAGGAAGGATGGAAGGGAGGAAGGAAAGATGGAAGGAAGGAATGATGGAAAGGAGGAAGGGAAGGAAGGATGGAAGGGAGGATGGAGGAAGGAAGGAAAGACTGAAAGATGGAAGGAAGGAAGGGAGGAAGGAATGATGGAAAGGAGGAAGGAAAGATGGAAGGGAGGAAGAAGGAAGGAAGGAAGGAATGATGGAAAGGAGGAAGGGAAGGAAGGATGGAAGGGAGGATGAAAGGAGGAAGGAAGGAAAGATGGAAGGAAGGGAGGAAGGAAAGACGGCAGGATGGAAGGGAGGAAGGAAAGATGGAAGGAAGGAAGGAAAGGAGGAACAGTCAGAAAAGACGGGGTCAATTTGACCCGGGAGGACGACAGGAAGGTTAATTAAAATCTTCTAAAGCTCAAGTTGGCTTCTTTAACAGTCCGAACGTATTCCATCACAACCATAAAACAGAGAAAAGCTGCTAATCCTCACATTTCCAAGGTGACAGGTTGATTGACCAATGTCCTCGAGATCCAGCCCTCGCAACCATAGCAACCTCCCCGCTCCGCCCATGACCCCGCCTCATGCCCATATAAGTAGAATCCGTGTTTTTATTTTTCCCAGCATGCACCTGAAATTTTCAAGATGGCGCTGCCTAGATTAGAAACTATTGACTTCCGAGCAGCAGTCCACAAACCAATGGGTGACGTCACGGATGTTACGTCCATTTCTTTTATACAGTCTATGGTCTCACCCAGTTGGGCCCAACCCAGTCAGAACCCACTTGAAGCCCATATGGACAAACACAGGTGGGGTCACCATGGAAACTGCAGACAAACCCACTTGGGATCCATATTGCAGCTCAGATTTACCCCTCATGGAGCCCACATGGGCATGCTGGCTGGGGGATGTCCTCCTTTAAATCTAGAAAAGCAACAGTTGGCTGATATTTTACTAAAAATGAATCCAATAAAAACTAAATAAGACAATAGCTCAGTTCCATCTATCACCACCTGCTGAGTTTAATTAACATCCATCATGATGTTAAAGAGCTCATGTAGAGAAGCCAGAATTTAACTCACCTGCTGAAAGTGGACTCTTGTGTGAAAATAAGATATGAAACAGTTGAATAGTCTTTTAATATTCTTTATTACCTCCAGTGGATAGTAGAGTCATCAGCACCACTTAATGACTCTACTCTTATAAAAGCTCTGTGAATGGTTTATAATTCACCTGTTAATTAGGTGGTGAACCCTTTCTAAACCATTAATAAGCTGTTATTACTAAAGAGGAACAGTGACCAGTTGCCAAATAGTGATCCCATATTTATCTGTATTCCAATTATAAGCATTTATTTGAATTATTGAGTTACAAACAGACGGGGAGTTCCTGTCCTCTGAAATGAGGCCAACCAGGAAGTAACTTAGAGCTGCATTCTATCAAAAGGCCACCAGGGGGCGACCGTCTCTATACAAGTCAATGGAGAATTCACCAACTTCTCACTTGATTTCTAACCTCAGTAAACGTTTTCAAAATGTGTTTATGGTCTCAATCGCTAGTTTAAAGCCTTCTTCAATGCAGTATGATGTTCATTTGGGACATTTTGGCCTCCCTGATTTTATATGTGACGATAAAGCAGGGTATGCATTAGGGCGTGGCTACGTCCTGATTGACAGGTTGATTGACCAATGTCCTCGAGATCCAGCCCTCGCAACCATAGCAACCTCCCCGCTCCGCCCATGGCTCCGCCTCATGCCCATATAAGTAGAATCCGTGTTTTTATTTTTCCCAGCATGCACCTGAAATTTTCAAGATGGCGCTGCCTAGATTAGAAACTATTGGCTTCCGAGCAGCAGTCCACAAACCAATGGGTGACGTCACGGATGTTACGTCCATTTCTTTTATACAGTCTGTGGTTACAAACCTTATTGTATAGTGTGTAGAACATATCACCATTTATTCATGAATTATTAACATTTATATCTCCTAAAAATGAGCCTTAGTGTAAAGTGTCATCATTTATCTCTTTGGAAGTTATAAATGTTAATAAGCTATTAGTTTAACATCTCTGTCTATAACTATAACCCAGATGGATAACCAACCTTCATCTTGCCAAATAGTGACCCCAGCATTGATGCATGGGGTAATTATGTTCTATCTCCATCTTTCCTTCCTCCCTTCCTTCGATCCTCCCTTTCTTCCTGTCTTCTCTTCCTTCCATCTTTCCTCCCTCCCTTCCTTTGATCCTCCCTTTCTTCCTGTCTTCTCTTCCTTCTATCTTTCCTCCCTCCCTTCCTTCGATCCTCCCTTTCTTCCTGTCTTCTCTTCCTTCCATCTTTCCTCCCTCCCTTCCTTTGATCCTCCCTTTCTTCCTGTCTTCTCTTCCTTCCATCTTTCCTTCCTCCTTTCCTTTGATCCTCCCTTTCTTCCTGTCTTCTCTTCCTTCCATCTGTCCTTCCTCCCTTCCTTCCTTCCTTCCTTCCATCTTTCCTTACCGTCTTCTCTCCTCTTCCTTCCTTCGATCCTCCCTTTCTTCCTGTCTTCTCTTCCTTCCATCTTTCCTCCCTCCCTTCCTTCGATCCTCCTTTTCTTCCTGTCTTCTCTTCCTTCCATCTTTCCTCCCTCCCTTCCTTTGATCCTCCCTTTCTTCCTGTCTTCTCTTCCTTCCATCTTTCCTCCCTCCCTTCCTTTGATCCTCCCTTTCTTCCTGTCTTCTCTTCCTTCCATCTTTCCTCCCTCCCTTCCTTCGATCCTCCCTTTCTTCCTGTCTTCTCTTCCTTCCATCTTTCCTCCCTCCCTTCCTTCGATCCTCCCTTTCTTCCTGTCTTCTCTTCCTTCCATCTTTCCTCCCTCCCTTCCTTCGATCCTCCCTTTCTTCCTGTCTTCTCTTCCTTCCACCTGTCCTTCCTCCCTTCCTTCGATCCTCCCTTCCTTCCTGTCTTCTCTTCCTTCCATCTGTCCTTCCTCCCTTCCTTCCTTCCTTCCTTCCATCTTTCCTTACCGTCTTCACTCCTCTTCCTTCCTTCGATCCTCCCTTTCTTCCTGTCTTCTCTTCCTTCCATCTTTCCTCCCTCCCTTCCTTCGATCCTCCCTTTCTTCCTGTCTTCTCTTCCTTCCATCTTTCCTCCCTCCCTTCCTTTGATCCTCCTTTTCTTCCTGTCTTCTCTTCCTTCCATCTTTCCTCCCTCCCTTCCTTCGATCCTCCCTTTCTTCCTGTCTTCTCTTCCTTCCATCTTTCCTCCCTCCCTTCCTTTGATCCTCCCTTTCTTCCTGTCTTCTCTTCCTTCCATCTTTCCTCCCTCCCTTCCTTCGATTCTCCCTTTCTTCCTGTCTTCTCTTCCTTCCATCTTTCCTCCCTCCCTTCCTTCGATCCTCCCTTTCTTCCTGTCTTCTCTTCCTTCCACCTGTCCTTCCTCCCTTCCTTCGATCCTCCCTTTCTTCCTGTCTTCTCTTCCTTCCACCTGTCCTTCCTCCCTTCCTTCGATCCTCCCTTCCTTCCTGTCTTCTCTTCCTTCCATCTGTCCTTCCTCCCTTCCTTCCTTCCTTCCTTCCATCTTTCCTTACCGTCTTCACTCCTCTTCCTTCCTTCGATCCTCCCTTTCTTCCTGTCTTCTCTTCCTTCCATCTTTCCTCCCTCCCTTCCTTCGATCCTCCCTTTCTTCCTGTCTTCTCTTCCTTCCATCTTTCCTCCCTCCCTTCCTTTGATCCTCCTTTTCTTCCTGTCTTCTCTTCCTTCCATCTTTCCTCCCTCCCTTCCTTCGATCCTCCCTTTCTTCCTGTCTTCTCTTCCTTCCATCTTTCCTCCCTCCCTTCCTTTGATCCTCCCTTTCTTCCTGTCTTCTCTTCCTTCCATCTTTCCTCCCTCCCTTCCTTCGATTCTCCCTTTCTTCCTGTCTTCTCTTCCTTCCATCTTTCCTCCCTCCCTTCTTTCGATCCTCCCTTTCTTCCTGTCTTCTCTTCCTTCCATCTTTCCTCCCTCCCTTCCTTCGATCCTCCCTTTCTTCCTGTCTTCTCTTCCTTCCACCTGTCCTTCCTCCCTTGCATCCTTCAATCTCTCCTTTTCTTCCTGTCTTCTCTTCCTTCCATCTTTCCTCCCTCCCTTCCTTCGATCCTCCCTTCCTTCCTGTCTTCTCTTCCTTCCATCTGTCCTTCCTCCCTTCCTTCCTTCCTTCCTTCCATCTTTCCTTCCTTCCTTCCTTCCTTCCATCCATCTTTCCTTACCGTCTTCTCTCCTCTTCCTTCCATCTTTTCTTCCTGTCTTCTCTTCTGGTTTAATGGTTTAAATGTCATTTAAATGATAGAAAACCAACAAAAATACTAAATGTACATTTTAATAAACCTGATGCTGCTTTTAAATCTAGTTTAACTGATTTATCACTGACCCACATACTGGTGATAAAGGCTGAGAGCAGCTGATTCAGTTTGTATATTACATCATATTTATTCCTCCAGCTGCATACTTCACATTATTAGAGCACTTTAAACATCCTGAAAATGATCTTTCTGTGTGTGTGTGTGTGTGTGTGTGTGTGTGTGTGTGTGTGTGTGTGTGTGTGTGTGTGTGTGTGTGAGAGAGAGAGAAAGGAAGGATGGAAGGAAGAGGAGAGAAGCAGGTAAGGAAAGATGGAAGGAAGGAAGGAGAGATTGAAGGAAGCAAGGGAGGAAGGACAGATGGAAGCCCAATGTGATCTTATGTGGGCCGGTCCATTAAAAAGATGGAAGGAAGGGAGGAAGAGAAGACAGGAAGAAAAGATGAAAGGAAGAAAGGAAGGATGGAAGGAAGAGGAGAAAAGACAGTAAGGAAGGAGGGAAGGAGAGATTGAAGGAAGCAAGGGAGGAAGGACAGATGGAAGGAAGAGAAGACAGGAAGAAAGGGAGGATTGAAGGAAGGGAGGGAGGAAAGATGGAAGGATGGAAGGAAGAGGAGAGAAGACGGTAAGGAAAGATGGAAGGAAGGAAGGAGAGATTGAAGGAAGCAAGGGAGGAAGGACAGATGGAAGGAAGAGAAGACAGGAAGAAAGGGAGGATTGAAGGAAGGGAGGGAGGAACATCCTGAAAATGATCTTTCTGTGTGTGTGTGTGTATGTGTGTGTGTGTGTGTGTGTCTGTGTGTCTGTGTGTGCTGCCCTGCCCCTCCATATAAAACCACGCCAGCTCGTCTGTTGCAAAGTGATTCAGAGCATTATTATTACAGCAGAAGCACCTGGCAGCGTTTCAGCAGCTCTCAGCCGTCTCTCCGTCTCTGGAGTGTGTGTGTGTGTGTGTGTGTGTGTGTGTCTGGAGTGTGTGTGAGAGACATCGATAGTAGGACAGACTTATTTTAAGGAGCCGAGTGTGAAACATTTGGGTTAGACCAGCGTTGGCTCGGTGCCACTTTACCCTCATAAAGGATTTATAAATGGTTGTAAGAGAGGTATTAATTAGACTGTAAACACTTTATAACCCATTAATTAACTGTTAATGAGTTAGAACAGAGGAAGGAAGGAAGCAAGGGAGGAAGGACAGATGGAAGGAAGGAAGGAAGAAGAGAAGACAGGAAGAAATGAAGCAAGGGAGGAAGGACAGATGGAAGGAAGGAAGAGAAGACAGGAAGAAAAGATGGAAGGAAGAAAGGAAGTATGGAAGGAAGAGGAGAGAAGACGGTAAGGAAAGATGGAAGGAAGGAAGGAAGGAATGAAAGAAGGAAGAGAAGACAGTAAGAAAAGATGGAAGGAAGAAAGGAAGGAAGGAAGGAATGAAAGAAGGAAGAGAAGACAGTAAGAAAAGATGGAAGGAAGAAAGGAAGGAAGGAAGGAGAGATTGAAGGAAGCAAGAGAGGAAGGACAGATGGAAGGAAGGAAGGAAGAGAAGACAGGAAGAAAAGATGGAAGGAAGAAAGGAAGTATGGAAGGAAGAGGAGAGAAGACGGTAAGGAAAGATGGAAGGAAGGAAGGAAGGAATGAAAGAAGGAAGAGAAGACAGTAAGAAAAGATGGAAGGAAGAAAGGAAGGAAGGAAGGAGAGATTGAAGGAAGCAAGGGAGGAAGGACAGATGAAAGGAAGGAAGAGAAGACAGGAAGAAAAGACAGGAAGAAAAGATGGAAGGAAGGAAGGAAGGAAGGAAGAAAAGACAGGAAGAAAAGATGGAAGAAAGAAAGGAAGGATGGAAGGAAGAGGAGAGAAGACGGTAAGGAAAGATGGAAGGAAGGAAGGGAGGAAGGACAGATGGAAGGAAGAGAAGACAGGAAGAAAGGGAGGATTGAAGGAAGGGAGGAAGGAAGGAAAGATGGAAAGGAGGAAGGAGGGAAGGAAGGAAGGAAGAAAGAGAAGGAGGGAGGAAGGACAGACGGAAAGAAGGAAGGAAGGAAAGACAGAAGGAAGAGAAAGAGGAAGGAAGGACAGACGGAAGTTAATCTGATCTTAATTCATATATAATATTCTGCTTTTTTTTGTTCGTGGTGTAAAAACTAAAAAATAGACTTAATGAAGCTTTAATCACATTTATTGATCCGTCAGATGAACAGAGTGTGAGAGGAGAGAATATGAACGAGTGTGTGAAGGTTCATAATCATGTTTGTATTAACCTTCCTGTTGTCCTCGAGTCAAGGAAGGAAGAGAGGAAGGAGGAAGGAAAGGAGGAAGAAGGAAGTAAAGAAGGAGACAAGGAGGGAGGGAGGAAAGGAGAGAGGAAGGAAAGAAGGAAGGAGACAAGGAGGGAGGGAGGAAAGGAGAGAGGAAGGAAAGGAGGGAGAGAGGAAGGAAAGGAGGGAGGGAGGAAGGATGGAAGGAAGGGAAGAAAGGATGGAAGGAAGGAAGAAGGAAGTTAAGGAATGAAAGGAGGGAGGAAGGAAGCAAGGAAAAGAGGAAGGAAGAAAAGGACAGAGGAAAGAAGGAAGGAAAGGAGGAAGGAAGGGAGGAAAGGAATGAATGAAGGAAAGGAGGAAGGGAGGAAAGGAGGAAGGAAGGAAAGTAAGGAAGGAAGGAAAGGAATGAATGAAGGAAAGGAGAGAGGAAGGAAAGGAGGAAGGGTTAGGGTTAGGAGACAAGTCAGGAGGGAGGGAGGAAAGAAGGAAGGAAGGAAGGGAGGAAGAAGGAAGGAAAGGAATGAATGAAGGAAAGGACAGGAAGGGAGGGAGGGAAGAAGGAAGGGAGGAAAGGAAAGAAGGAAGGAGAAAGAGGAAGGGAGGAATGAAGGACAGAGGAAAGAAGGAAGGAAGGACAGACGGAAGTTCATCTGATCTTAATTCATATATAATATTCTGCTTTTTTTTTGTTCAGTGGTGTAAAAAGAAGCTTTAATCACATTTATTGATCCGTCAGATGAACAGAGTGTGAGAGGAGAGAACATGAACGAGTGTGTGAAGGGTTAAATGTGTGAGAGTGTATGGAGGGAGGGAGAGAGAGAGAAAAAACGCTGACATGCACAAAATCCTCAAGTTTCAGTCAATTTCTTACATTTTATTACTTTTGTTGCACCATTTATACAAGTACATAGAATTTTGAATGCATCAATTTTTACCATTATCATCTTTTTATTGGTTTTTAAATGGACGTGTGTGTGTGTGTGTGTGTGTGTGTGTGTGTGTGTGTGTGTGTGGTGTGAGAAACATATGGGGGGGATGGAAAAATATCACAGCTGTAGTTTCCATGACAACGCAGACTTGAGATTTTTTTTTCCATTTTTTTTTATTATTATTATTATTCTTAATTAATTAATTAATTCTTTTTTTTTTTTTTTTTTTAATTAAGGTTTTTTTTTTTTTTTTTTTTTTTTTTTTCCACTTGACCAAAAAAGACAGGACTACAGGTTCACCCAACCACGGACATGCAATTTTTACTGAGTCAAGAGAGGAAGAAAAGAAAAAAAAAAGAAGAAGGAGAAGAAATTTAAAAAAAAAAAAAAAAAAAAAAAATTAAATTAAAAATTAAAATTAAAACAAGTGACACACAACGTTGCTGCTCGAGTGTTTTTTATGTTTCTGCTACGGTTTGAAAAGTGCTGCGAGGAAAACGTTGTGTGTCAGTTGGATTAAAAAGAAAAAGAAAAAAGAAGAAGAAGAAAGAAAGAAAAAATAAAATAAAAGTTGGCGAATGGATGAGTGAGGCGAGTAGATATACACACACACACACATATTCCTGCATATATGCAAAGCGGGGACCCGCATTTAGTTTGAATTAGAGGAGGACTCTTTCTTTCTTTCTTTCTTTCTTTCCTTTCTTCCTTCATTCATCCTTTTCCTTTCTTTCTTTCTATCTTTCTATCTTTCACATCCAAAAGTATGAAAATCCTCAAAACTGGAAATATGAAGTTTTTTCAGTACTTTAACTTTAATTTTCTTTCTTTCTTTCTTTCTTCCCTTCCTTCCTTCCTCCTTTTTCTTTCTTTCTTTCTTTCTTTCTTTCGTCCTTTATCTTTCTTTGCTTCTTTCTTTCTTTCTTCCTTTATCTTTCTTTCTTTCATCCTTTATCTTTCTTTCTTTCATCCTTTATCTTTCTTTCTTTCTTACTTTTGTCCTTTATCTATCTTTCTTTCTTTCTTTCTTTCTTTCTTTCTTTCTTTCTTTCTTTCCTTTATCTTTCTTTCTTCCTTTCTTTCTTTCTTTCCAAACATGAAATCCCCCAAAACTGGAGATATGAAGTGTTTACTTCATGGTATGTACTTTCACTTTGGATGCTTTCTTTCTTTCTTCCTTTCTTCCTTCCTTTCTTTCTTTCTTTCCTCCTTTCTTTCTTTCTTTCAGCTGATCTAAAACCACAATAAAAAAAACCCCCATCTTCCTCTCTATCAGTACTTCTTCTTCTTCATCTTCCTTTGACTAAAAATTTCACCTCTCAAAATATGAGCGCTGTATTTTCCCACAGTAATTTTGCTCCTTGAATGCAACTAATTAGTTTTCTTGTTTTCCACCGCTGCATATATGTACGACCCATACGTGTGATATATATATAAACTTCTGAAAGGAAAATGCATGATGGGTGAAAATGACCAAATCTCCCTTTTCGTGTGCAAGGCTTTCCCATCCCGTAACGATAGCGTGGCGTAGCGTTGCCATAGAAACGCGGGCCGAAAAAAGGTCGACGGAGTGTAGTAGTCTGCTGACGGCTGGTTATCTGATCGATTGGTAGACCTGGGCCAAATACAGGAAACACCCGGAGATGATGAGGTTAGCTCCACAGGACGGGACGGATGTTTTAGACTAGCAGGAGACAGTTTAATTATAATTATTTAACTTTAATATTAATCTGTTATCAAGAAACATTTCCTTCGAGTATTTAAGAAAATTGACTTTTAACCCTTTAAACCCCAAATGGGAAAAGTCATTTTCTATCACTGGTATTTGAGATTCTTCTTTTCTTTACTCTTGAATAAAGAAACCACCGTCCACTAAATCAATAAGTTTGCTACTTGAGAAGATTTTAGGGCTGTCAAACGATTAATTTTTTTAATCGAGATTAATCTCAGAGTTTCCATAGTTAATCGCGATTAATGGCGTTTTGAATTGCATGTTTAAAATCCTGTTATTTTCCATTTGAAGGCAGTTTTAAGCCCATAATGTAAAGCATTTCTTACCAGAGTGTCTTAACTGGGAATCAATCACGGCTCTGCTGCGACTCCCACACTCCAAAATGGTCCTTTGGTGGAGCTGAGGCTGGCTTGGCTGCACCTGGGTGTTTAGCGTGGAGGTGCTAACTCAAACTCCACGTACTCCGGTGGTAGTTAAACTCCGTTTGACACAGGTTGCATTTTACTTTTGACTTGTCAACTGAAGCGTCTGGAAGTGTTTTAAAGTTAAACAAGCCGTTCAAAAGTCCAGTAGCTCTCTTACTTTCCATCAGCGCGGTAGGTTTACTGCAGGAGGCCACTTCAAAGCATAGCGCTACAGCTAGAGGAGCCGTCTACGGGGGAGTAGAAGGGACAAAAGGGGCTTGCAACATTAAAATGCGATTAAAAAAAAAACTTAACTCGTTATGGATTGCATTAATCTAATCGCGATTAATGCTTGAGTAGATTTTGCTGCTAATCTTTGACTTAAATTGAGAGTTTTCTTCCTTTTGAACCAGAAACTGGAGACAATCAGGAGGAAAGTGCTCGAGCTCCACACAACGAGGATGTATTAAAACGTCACCAACTTGGTATAACGCCTGTTTAACCCAGGTCAGCAGTAGATATGTCATTTAAAACAAACAAAAAAAGAAAAAAAAGAAACGTATAATCTGTAAAAATCTAAATTTAGACTTAGAGGATCGGAGATTTCCATCAGACTTTATAAGAGCGCTGCGGGGATCCGTTCAAGCGAGTCGTTGCAGATGTTTATAAGTGTATTACAAATGTTAAAAAACCTCTTAGTTGACTTATAATATAGCTAAGGGTTCCAGTACAAAATCTAGAAGTTCATCTGAAAAAGTCCTATGACTGTTTTTAACGCGTCTAAGAATCTGTTTTTGTTTTTGTTCTGCAACGCCAGCCGTGTTCAACCTCGGAGACGTCTTAGAAAGCCTGACTCACAGTCGCTATTTAATCTCCATTTTTAAAGGTTCTTTCACAGTTTGGGCTATTTTTTGGAGGGAAAAGGAAGGGTTAGCAAAACAACCCAACAATACTAAAAGAGAAAAAAAGAAAAAAAGGAAAAGAAGCCAAAGGGGGGGGTGGGGGCGTACCTATGTTCCCCGGGTCCTATGTTCCCCGATCGCGGCTAACTCGGTTGCTAGCTCAGCGGCTAACTCCGCTTTTAGCTCGGCGGCTAATTGGGCTGCTAGCTCGGCGGCTAACTCGGTTGCTAGCTCGGTGGCTAACTCATCTGCTAACTCGGCGGCTAACTCAGCAGCTAACTCAGCTAACTGGCTAACTGTAGACGGTATCATCCCTATGTTTGCCGGTCACATACACAGCAGGAAACATAGGACCCGGGGAACATAGGGATGATCCTGGGGGGGGGGGGCGTTAGTAACTGGAGGTACGAAGCCGAAGCCGAGAACACGACACTCTGAAGAGGAGGATGAGTGGACGGAGACGGAGGAGAGCTGAAGAATTGGACAGACTCAATGGACGTCCAGCTGGTTAAAGAGATTTCCTAAAAAACTCCCCCCACCCCCCCCTCCCTCTTAAACCCCCCCTCCTCCTCCTCCTCCTCCTTCTTCCCGAAGTATCCCCAAAATGTATTTATTGTGACATCCACAGAGCAGACGGTGCGGGTGAATGAATGAATGAATGATGGCGGTGACTTCTGCTGGAGTCAGGTTAAACTTCTCAAACCATAATGAGGGGAGAGAGGGGGGCTGGAGGGGGGGCTGGAGGGGGGGGGGGGGGGGGGGGGGGTGGATGATGGATGGATGTGGAAATGGCCGACACAGACTCGTATCAAAGTTCAAATACTACAGCAGAAAAAAATAGAATAAAACATAACAATAATAATAATAGCAATAATCATCTGCAGCTGTGGGAAACTTCTCCAGGTGGTTGCTCCAGTCCTCCGTATCATCATCATCATCATCATCATCGTCATCATCATCATCATCACCATCATCATCGTCATCATTACAATTATTATTACTATTGTTATTATCATCATAATATGGGTGGGCTAGTTAATTTTCTTTTTTTTTTTTTTCCTTTTTTTTTTTTTTAAATCTTCATCTTCATCATCGTCGTTGAGTTAGGTACTTTTATTTTGTAATCATTTTTTTTTTCGCATTTTCCGAAAAGAAGCTGTCCATTAATCTTGAACTGCTACGGTTTGATCCTTGCTTGGTGCCTCTGTGGCGTTCGCCTCCTTGGCCGGAGGTTCGGCGGCTGGTGTTGAACTAGGAGGGGTGGCGGCGGCGGCGGCGGCGGCTTCCTTCGCCGGTGCTGGAGCCGCCGCTGCTGCTGCTGCTGCCCCCCGCCGCCGCCTCTGTGGGCTTGGGCTCAGGGGAGGCAGCGGGGGCCGCCTCGGCTTGGCTGCTGGTGCCGCGGGGGCCTCAGTCTTTTTGGCGTCGGCCTCATCTTTGCTCTCCGCCGCCGCCCGCCGCAGCCTTGACCTCCGGCTCCTTGGCAGCAGGGGCCGACTCTTTGGCCGGGGCGGGGGCGGCTGGTTTCTCCTCGGCTTTGGGGGGCTCCGCGCTCTTAGCCGCCTCCGTTTTGGGCTCGGCGTTGGCGGCGGGTTTCTCGGGCTCCTTCGCTGCCGGAGCGGCGTCCTTCTCGTCCTCTTTGGGCGCCGCGGCGTCGGCCGGCGGCGCCTCCTTGGCCGCCGTGTCGTTGGCTACCTCTTTAGCGTCGGTGGCGGCCGGGGCTTCGTCCTTGTTGTCTTTCGGCGCTTCGCTTTCCTCCGGAGAGGCCCCCTCCGCTTTGGCGTCCTTGTCTTTGGCCTTGTCATCGTTTACGTTGTATCCCTTCTTCTTTTTGCTGAGCTTGCCTCCCATTTTTGGAATCTCTGGCCTCTGAAACAGAAGAAGGAGAAAAAAAAAGAGAAATTAATTTGTGCTTATAATATGATATTTCTTGTCGAAGTGAATTTTTGTTTCGCGAAGCTATAATTACGGGCTGCACCAAAAAACCCCAAAGACGATTGGCTTTCTATCGCTCATTCGCTCGTCACGTCTTCTTTTTATAAAGTCACGTGTGGATCATTAACCTTGTTGTAGCTTCTACCTGCTGAGAAGATCTCAGTCAGCAGTATGAGATGAGGAGAGGAACAGGTTGAAGTATGAAAACATTTCATATCTCCAGTTTTGAGGATTTTCATACTTTTGGATCAGAAGGAACGAAGGAAGAAAAAGAAGGAAAAGAAAGAAAGAGTGAAGGACAATAAATATAACATATAATATCTTATAATGAATGTAAAATCTGACTCTATAAATTAACCACTCCTCCTCTAATTCAAACTAAATGTGTGTCCCCGTTTTGCATATATGCATCTGTTTTGACTGTTCCTTCTTTCTTCCCTTCCTTACTTCCTTCCTTCCTTCCTTCCCTCTGTCCTTTTTTCCTTCCCTCCCTTTCTTCTGTCCTTCTTTACTCCCTCCCTCCTTCTCTTTTTCCTTCTTTCCTCCCTCCCACCTACCTTCCTACCCTCCCTCCTTCCTTCTTTCCTCCCTCCCTCCCACCTTCCTTCCTTCCTTCCTCCTTTCCTCCCTTCTTTCCTTTCCCACAGTTTCTAACTTTCTTTTCAACATAGATACGCTCCCCCTTCATTTCAACAAGTCATTAAAAATGTGATCTGAGCTCCATCGAGCTGCAGAATCAACAGAGGTTCAACCAGATATGTGAACTTCTTAAAATATCCCATCCAAGACCAGATCGGATCAGTGAGTGGACTGAATCCTCTCTTGTTACCGTTAGCGATACATTTCGGTTTCGCTTTAATGTGTGTGAAGAGAAACCGAACCGATGAGAAGACAAGTTTACCGACTCAGATCACAGGAAACGGACCAAACGGACCCTGAGATCGCATTTTATGACACGTTGCTAAGGAGAGCAGGTTTATCATCACTGAGCAGGTACTGGAGATAACTGTGTGTGTGTGTGTGTGTGTGTGTGTGTGTGTGGGCAGGCTGAACACACACACACACACACACACCTGCAGATTCCTGGCTGGCTCGCAGCAGAAGCACCATCTGTCTGCTCGATGGGGGAGACGACAACAAATCAGGCTTATTAGGAGCAAAGACTCGAGAGCTGCTCCGATTCTTGTTGTTTAAAATATTAAATCTGAATGTGGCGGTTACAAAACGCCAAGAAAAGAGAAAAAAGAGAAAAAGCTTGGCTCGATTAATGTGCTTGTTAGAAAAACACAGAAAAAAGCTGCTTGTGTTTGAAATAGCTTCGACAGTATTATGACAAAGAAATACTAGTTATTTATTCCTCCTTCCCTCCTCCCTTCCATCCTTCCTTCTCCCTCCCTTCCTCCCTTCCTTCTTTCCTCCCTCCCTCCCTCTCTCTTTCTTTCCTCTGTCCGTCTTTCATACCTTCCTTCCTTCTTTCCTTCCCTCCTTCCATCCTTCCTTCTCCCTTCCTCCCTTCATCCTTCCTTCTTCCTCCCTTCCTTCCTTCTTCCTCCTTTCCTTCCTTCTTCCTCCCTCCTTTCCTTCCTTCGTCCTCCCTCCCTCCTTTCCTTCCTTCTTCCTCCCTCCCTTCCTTCATCCTCCTTTCCTTCCTCCCTTCTTTCCTCCCTCCCTCCCTCCTTTCCTTCCTTCTCCCTCCTTCCTTTCCTTCCTTCTTCCTTCTTCCCTCCTTTCCTTCCTTTCTTCCTCCCTCCCTCCTTTCCTTCCTTCTTCTGCCCTTCTTTCCTTCATCCTCCCTCCCCCCTTTCCTTCCTTCTTCCTCCCTCCCTTCCTTCATCCTCCTTTCTTTCCTCCCTTCCTCCTTTCCTTCCTTCTCCCTCCTTCCTTTCCTTCCTTCTTCCTTCCTCCCTTCCATCCTTCCTTCTCCCTCCCTTCCATCCTCCCTTCCTTCCTTCCTCCCTTCCATCCTCCCTCCCTTCCTTCCTTCCTTGACTCCAGGACAACAGGAGGGTTAACATTGTTTTTAAAGAGCAAAAATCAAAATATATTTAGCTGTAAAAATCGACAGGAAATGGAATAAAATCTCAAGTCTCAGTAAACAGAATTGTGGCCCAGTCAAGATAAAGGAGCAATCCACACAATTATTAACTATATTTAGAAAAACTGCTGTAATGTAATAAGAATAAAAACCCTTTTAACTCAGATCTTGCTATTAAACGTTTTCTTTGGAGCAACTTTCAACATAAGATAAATTAAGCTTTTATAAAATGTGATGACAGTATGATTTCCTTCCTTCCTCCCTCCCTCCTGTCCTTCCTTCCTTCCTCCCTCCTGTCCTTCCTTCCTCCCTCCCTCCTGTCCTTCCTTCCTCCCTCCTTTACACACCTTAAACACACCTTTTAATAATTCATGCATGAAAGGGTTAATTCATTTTAATCTAATGTTCCAACTCCTCCAACACACCAACAAAAAAATGTGTGAACTGACCCTTTAAGATTT